>ONZA01017016.1:7868-18975 GCA_900322205.1 Kewa caespitosa
CTGCCCCTGGGGGTCCGGAATGAAATTTCACGAAAACTGTGCCACATACAAAGATGGGCTCTAAGAGGCCATTGGATTCCATTTCGGCCATTGACTTGGTCCTAAATGGCCTGTATGGCCTTTGGTCTGAAATGGTTTATATGGTGGTCCCGGACATGTGTTGTGCTTTGAAGGAAAACGCCCAAAACGGGATGTAAAAGGTGTTCCCGGGGGCAACTTCCGCCATGGGTTCGGCTTATATTGATGTGGAAACGCGCCCCTGCGATAGCGGGCCTAATCTCCACCAGGCCCCGAGATGCCCCGAAATTGGCCCCGACCGAAGTCACGAAAATCGGCCCCTGCGGGTCCGAAATGAAATTTCACGAAAACTGTGCCACGGACAAATATGGGCCCTTAGAGGCCATTGGGGTCCGTTTCGGTCATTGACTTGGTCCGAAATGGCCTACATACCCTTTGGTCCGAAATGGCCTATATGGTGGTCCCGGACACGTGTCGGGCTTTGAAGGAAAACCCCCTAAACGGGCTGTAAAAGTTGTTCCTGGGGGCAACTACCGCCATGGGTGGGGATTATATTGATGTGGGAACGCGCCCCTGCGACAGCGAGCCCATTCTCAACCGGGCCTGGGACACCCTGGAAACGGCCCCGACCGAAGGCTATAAGTCACGAAAATCGGCCCCCGTGGGTCCGGAGTGGAATTTCACAAAAACTGTGCCACGGACAAATATGGGCCCTATGAGCCATTGGAAACCATTACGGACATTGTTTTGGTCTGAAATGGCCTATATGGCCTTTGGTCCGAAATGGCCCATATGGTGGTCCCGGACACGTGTCGTGCTTTGAAAGAAAACACCCAAAACGGGCTGCAAAAGGTGTTCTAAGGGGCAACTGCCGCCATGGGTGGGGCTTATATTGATGTGGGAACGCGCCCCTGCGATGGCGGGCCCAATCTCAACCGGGCCTGTGACGCCCCGGAAATGGCCCCGACCGAAGGCTATAGTCACGAAAATCGACCCCCGGGGGTCCGAAATGAAATTTCACGAATACTGTGCCAGGGACAAATATGGGCCCTAGGAGGCCATTGGAGTCCGTTTTGGTCATTGATTTAGTCTGAAATGGCCTACATGGCCATTGGTCCGAAATGACCTCTATGGTGGTTCCGGACATGTGTTGTGCTTTGAAGGAAAACGCCCAAAACGGACTGTAAAAGGTGTTCCCAGGGGCAACTGCTGCCATGGGCGGGGCTTCTTTTGATGTGGGAACGCGCCCCTGCGATGGCGGGCCCAATCTCCGCCGGTCCCCGGGACGCCCCGGATATGGCCCCGACCGAAGGCTATAAGTCACGAAAATAGGCTCCTAGGGGTCCGGAATGAAATTTCACGATAACTATGCCACGAACAAATATGGACCCTAGGAGGCCATTGGAGTTCGTTTCGGCAATTGATTTGGTCCGAAATGGCATATATGACCTTTGGTCTAAAATGGCCTCTATGGTGGTCCCGGACACGTGTCGGGCTTTGAAGGAAAACGCCCAAAACAGGTTGTAAAAGGTGTTCCTGGGGGCAACTGCCAACATGGGTGGGGCTTATATTGACGTAGGAACCCGCCCCTGCGATGGCGGGCCCAATCTCCGTCGGGCCCCGGGACGCCCCAAAAATGGCCCCGATAGAAGGCTATAAGTCACGAAAATCGGCCCTTGGGGGTCCGGAATGAAATTTCACAATAATTGTGCCCAAGGAAAAATATGTGCCTTAGGAGCCATTGGACTCCGTTTCGGCCATTGATTTGGTCCGAAATGGCTTATATGGTGGTCCCGGACACGTATCGTGCTTTAAGGAAAACGCCCGGTACGGGCTGTAAAGGGTGTTCCCGAGGAAAACTTCCACCATTAGTGGAGCTTGTATTTATGTGGGAACGCGCCCCTGCTATGGCGGGCCAAATCTCCACCGACGCCGAAGAAATGGCCCCGAGCAAAGGCTATAAGTCATGAAATTGGCCCCCGGGGTTCTGGAAAGAAATTTCACGAAAACTGTGCCCAAGGAAAAATATGTGCCTTAGGAGGCCATTGGACTCCGTTTCGGCCATTGATTTAGTCCGAAATGGCTTACATGGTGTCCCGGACACGTATCGTGCTTTGAAGGAAAACGCCCAAAACGCGCTGTAAAACTGCCGCCATGGATGGGGCTTATATTGATGTGCGATCGCGACCGTGCGATGGCGGGTCGAATCTCCACCGGGCTCTGGGACGCCCCGGAAAAGGCCCCGGCCGAAGGCTATAAGTCACGAAAATCGGCCCCCGGGAGTTCGGTTTTAAATTTCACGAAAACTGTGCCACGGACAAACATGGGCCCTAGGTGGCCATTGGAGTCCGTTTCGGCCATTGATATGGTCCGAAATGGCCTCAATGGTGGTCCAGGACACGTGTCGTTCTTTGAAGGAAAACGCCCAAAACGGGCTGCAACAGGTGTTCCCGGGGCTACTGCCGCCATGGGTGGGGCTTATATTGATGTGGGAACGCGAACCTGCGATGGCGGGCCCAATCTCCATCGGGCCCGGGACGCCCCAGAAATGGCCCCGACAGAAGGATATAAGTCACGAAAATCGGCCCCTCGGGGTCTGGAATGAAAATTCACCAAAACTGTTACACGAACAAATATGGGCCCTAAGAGGCCATACGATTCCATTTCAGCCATTTATTTGGTCCGAAATGGCCTGTATGGCCTTAGGTCTGAAATAGTTTACATGGTGGTCCCGGACACGTGTTGTGCTTTAATGGAAAACGCCCAAAACGGGTTGTAAAAGGTTTTCCCGGGGCAACTGCCGCCATGGGTGGGACTTATATTGATGTAGAAACGCGCCCCTCCGATGGCGGGCCCAATCCCCTCCAGGCCCCAATTCGTGCCAGAAATGGCCCCAACCGAAGGTTATAAGTCACGAAAATCGGCCCTTGGGGGTCCGAAATGAAATTTCACGAAAACTCTGCCACGGACAAATATGGGCCTTTAGAGGCCATTGGGGTCCGTTTCGGCCATTGACTTGGTCCGAAATAGCCTACATGGCCTTTGGTCCGAAATGGCCTATATGGTGGTCCCGAACACGTCTCGGGCTTTGAAGAAAAACGCCCTAAACGGGCTAGAAAAGTTGTTCATGGGGGCAACTACCGCCATGGGTGGGGATTATATTGATGTGGGAACGCGCCCCTGCGATGGCGAGTCCATTCTCAACCGGGGCCAGGACACACTGGAAACGGCCCCGACCGAAGGCTATAAGTCACGAAAATCGGCCCTCGGGGGTTCCGAATGAAATTTCACGAAAACTGTGCCATGGACAAACATGGGCCCTAGGAGGCCATTGGAGTCCGTTTCCGCCATTGATTTGGTCCGAAATGGCCAATATGGCTTATGGTCTGAAATGGCCTCTATGGTGGTCCCGGATACGTGTCTTGCTTTGAAGGAAAACGCCCTAAACGGGCTATAAAAGGTGTTCCCGGGGGCAACTTCCGCCATGGGTTCCGCTTATATTGATGTGGAAACGCGCCCCTGCGATTACGGGCCCAATCTCCACTAGGCCCCGAGACGCCCCGGAAATGGCCCTGACCGAAGGCTAGAAATCACAAAAATCGGCACTTGGGGGTCCGGAATGAAATTTCACGACAACAGTGCCACGGACAAATATGGGCCCTAGGAGGCCATTGGAGTCTGTTTCGGCCATTGATTTGTTCCGAAATGGCCTATATGGTGGTCCCGGACACGTGTCGTGCTTTGAAGGAAAGCGCCCAAAACGGGCTGTGAAAGGTGTTACCGGTGGCAACAGCCGCCATGGGTGGGGCTTATATTGATGTGGGAACGTGCCCCTGCGATGGCGGGCCCAATCTCCACTGACCCCGGGACGCCCCGAAAATAGCCCGGACCGAAGGCCATAAGTCACATAAATCGGGCCCCGGGGGTCCGGAATGAAATTTCACGAAAACTGTGCCACGGGCAAATATGGACACTAGGAGACCATTGGAGTCTGTTTCGGCCATTAATTTGGTTCGAAATGGCCTATATGGTGGTCCCAGGTGTCGTGCTTTGAAGGAAAACGCCCAAAACGGGCTGCAAAAGATGTTCCCAGGGCAACTACCGCCATGGGTGGGGCTTCTATTGATGTGGGAACGCGCGCCTGCGATGGCGGGCCAATCTCCACCGGGCCCTGGGATGCCCCGTAAATGGCCCCGACCGAAGGCTATAAGTCACGAAAATCTGCCCCTCGGGGTCCGGAATGAAATTTCACAAAAACTGTGCCACAGACAAATATGGGCCCTAGGAGGCCATCGGAGTCCGTTTCGGCCATTGATTGGGTCCGAAATGGCCTCTATGGTGGTCCCGGACACGTGTCGTGCTTTGAAGGAAAACGCCCAAAACATGCTGTAAAAGGTGTTCCCGGGGGCGACTGCCTCCATGGGTGGGGCTTATATTGATGTGGGAACGCGCACCTGCAATGGCGGCCCCAATCTCCACCGGGCCCCAGGACGCCCTGGATATGGCCCCGGAAAAGTCACGAAAATCAGCCAGGGGTCCGGAATGAAATTTCACATAAACTGTGCCACGGACAAATATGGGCCCTAAGAGGCCACAGGATTCCATTTCGGCCATTGACTTGGTCCTAAATGGCATGTATGGCCTTTGGTCTGAAATGGTTCATATGGTGGTCCTTGACATGTGTTGTGCTTTGAAGGAAAACGCCCAAAATGGGCTGTAAAAGGTGTTCCCGGGGGCAACTTCCACCATGGGTTCGGCATATTTTGATGTGGAAACGCGCCCCTGCGATTGCGGGCCCAATCTCCACCAGGCCCCAAGACGCCCCGGAATTAGCCCCGACCGAAGGCTATAGCGTATAAGTCACGAAAATCGGCCCCTCGGGTCCGAAATGAAATTTCACGAAAACTGTGCCACAGACAAATATATGCCCTTAGAGGCCATTGGGGTTCGTTTCAGCCATTGACTTGGTCCGATATGGCCTATATGGCCTTTGGTTCGAAATGGCCTATATGGTGGTTCCGGACACGTGTCGGGCTTTGAAGGAGAACGCCCAAAAAGGGCCCTAAAAGTTGTTCTCGAGGAAAACATCCGCCATGGGAGGGGATTATATTGATGTGGGAACGCGCCCCTGCAATGGCGGGCCCAATCTCCACCGGGCCCTGGGACGCCCCGAAAATGGCCCCGACCGAAGGCTATAATTCATGAAAATTGGCCCCCTGGAATCCGAAATGAAATTTCACGAAAATTGTGCCCAAGGAAAAATATGTGCCTTAGGAGGCCATTGGACTCCGTTTCGGCTATTGATTTGGTCCAAAATGGCCTATATGGTGGTCCCGGACACGTATCGGGCTTTGAAGGAAAACGCACGTAACGGGCTGTAAGAGGTATTCCCGGGGGCAATTGCCGCCATAAGTGGGGCTTATATTGATGTGGGAACGCATCCCTGCGATGGCGGGCCCAATCTCCAGTGGGCCCCGGGACGCCCCGCAAATGGCACCGACCGAAGGTTATAAGTCACGAAAATCGGCCCCGAGGGTCCGAAATGAAATTTTTTGAAAACTGTGCCACGGAAAAATATGGGCCCTAGGAGGACATTGGATTCCATCTCGGCAATCGATTTGGTCCAAAATGGCCTATATGATGGTCGCGGTCATGTATCGTGGTTTGAAAGAAAAAACGCCCAAAACGGGCAGTAAAAGGTGTTCCTGGGGGCAACTGCCGCCATAGGGGGGGCTTACATTGATGTGGGAACGCGCCCCTGCGATGGCGGGTCCAATCTCCATCGAGTCCTGGGACGCCTCGGAAATGGCCCCGACAAAAGGCTACAAGTCACGAAAATCGGCCCCTAAGGGTCCGGAATGAAATTTCACAAAAACTGTGCCACGTACAAATATGGGCCCTAGGAGGCCATTGGAGTCCGTTTCGACCGTTTATTTTGTCCGAAATCGCTTATATGGCCTTTAGTCCGAAATTGCCTACATGGTGGTCCCGAAGTGTCGTGCTTTGAAGGAAAACGCTCAAAACGGGTTGTAAAAGGTGTTCCCGGGGCAACTGCCGCCATGGGTGGAGCTTATATTGATGTGGAAACGTGCCACTGCGATGGCGTGCCCAATGTCCACAGTTGCCTCGACCGAAGTCTATAAGTCATGAAAATCGGCCCCCGGGGGTCCGAAATGAAATTTCACGAAAAC
The DNA here is from genome assembly GCA_900322205.1 of Kewa caespitosa. NCBI lineage: Eukaryota > Viridiplantae > Streptophyta > Magnoliopsida > Caryophyllales > Kewaceae > Kewa > Kewa caespitosa. The sequence continues at coordinate 14,078 of ONZA01017016.1, forward strand.
TGTGCCACGGACAAATACGGGCCCCGGGAGGCCATTGGAGTCCTTTTCGGCAATTGATTTGGTTTGAAGTGGCCTATATGGCCTTTGGACCGAAATGGCCTACATGGTGGTCCTGGACACGTGTCATGCTTTGAAAGAAAACGCCCAAAACGAGTTGTAAAAGATGTTCCCATGGGCAACTGCCGCCATGGGTGGGGCTTATATTGATGTGGGAACGCGCCCCTGCGATGGCCGACCCAATTTCCACCGGCCCTGTGGCGCCCCGGAAATGGCCCCGACCGAAGGCTACAAGTCACGAAAATCGGCCCCCGGGGGTCCGAAATGAAATTTTACGAAGACTGTGCCTTGGACAAATATGGGCCCTAGGAGGCCATTGGAGTCCGTTTTGGCCATTGATTTGGTCCGAAATGGCCTACATGGCCATTGGTCCGAAATGAATCTATGGTGGTTCCAAACACGTGTCATGCTTTGAAGGAAAACGCCCAAAACGGGTTGTAAAGGGTGTTCCCGGGAGCAACGGCTTCCATGGGTCGGGCTTATATTGATGTGGGAACGCATACCTGCGATAGCGGGCCCAATCACCACCGGTCCCCGGGACGACCCGAAATTGGCCCTGACCTAAGGCTACAAGTCATGAAAATCGGCCCCTGGGTCCGGAATGAAATTTCACGATAACTGTGCCACGGACAAATATGGGCCCTAGGAGGCCACTGGAGTTCGTTTCGGCCATTGATTTGGTCCAAAATGGCATATATGGCCTTTGGTCGAAATGGCCTCTATGGTGGTCACGCACACGTGTCGTGCCTTGAAGGAAACGCCGAAAACGGGTTGTAAAAGGTGTTCCTGGGGTCAACTGCCGATATGGATGGGACTTATATTGACGTGGGAACCCGCCTTTGCAATGGCGGACCCAATCTCTACCGGGCCCCGGGACGCCCAGAAATGGCACCGACCGAAGGCTACAAGTCACGAAAATCGGCCCTCGGAGGTCCGGAATGAAATTTCACGATAATTGTGCCACGGACAAATATGGGCCCTAGGAGGCCATTGGAGTCTATTTCGGCCATTAATTTCGTCCGAATTGGCCTATATAATTGTCTCCGACACGTGTCGTACTTTGAAGGAAAACGCCCAATACGGGATGTAAAAGGTGTTGCCGGGGGCAACTTCCGCCATGGGTGGGGCTTATATTGATGTGGGAACGCACCCGTGCGATGACGGGCCCGATCTCCACCGGGCCATGGGACGCCCCGGAAATGGCCTCGATCGAAGGCTATAAGTCGTGAAAATAGGATCCCGTGGGTCCGGAATGAAATTTCACAAAAACTGTGCCCAAAGAAAAATATGTACCTTAGGAGGCCATTGGACTCCGTTTCAGCCATTGATTTGGTCCGAAGTGGCCTACATGGTGGTCCCGGACACGTATCGGACTTTGAAGGAAAACGCCCGAAACGGGTTGTAAAAGGTGTTCCCAGGGGCAACTGCCGCCATGGGTTGGTCGTATATTGATGTGGGAACGCATCCCTGCGATGGCGAGCCCAATCTCCACTGGGCGCGGGATGCCACGGAAATGATCCCGACAGAAGGCTATAAGTCATGAAAATCGGCCCCCGGGGATTCGGAATGAAATTTCTTGAAAACTGCACCACGGACAAATATGGGCCCTAGGAGGCCATTGGATTCCATTTCGGCAATTGATTTGGTTCGAAATGGCCTATATGGTGGTCCCGGACACGTGTCGTGCCTTGAAAGAAAACGCCTAAAACGGGCTGTAAAAATGTGTTCCCAAGGGCAATTGCCGCCATAGGTCGGGCTTATATTGATGTGGGAACGCGGCCCTGCAATGGCGGGCCCAATCTGCACCGAGCCCGTAACGCTCTGGAAATGGCCCTGACCGAAGGCTATAAGTCACGAAAATCGGCCCCCGGGAACACCTTTTAAACCCCGTTTTGGGCGTTTTCCTTCAAAGCCCGATGCGTGTACGGGACCACTATATAGTCCATTTCGAACCAAAACAATGGTCGAAACAGACTCCAATGGCCTCCTTGTGCGCGATATTGTCCGTTGCACAGTTTTTGTCAAATTTCATTCCACACCGTGGTCCCGATTTTCGTGATTTGTAGCCTTCGGGCGGGGCCATTTCCGGGGCGTCCCGGGGCCCGGTGGAGATTGGGCCCACCATCGCAGGAGCGCATTCCCACATCATTATAAGCCCCACTATTGGTAGCATTTGCCCCCGGGAACACCTTTTACAACCTTTTTTTAGGCATTTTCCTTCAAAGCTGAACACGAGTCTGCGAGCACCATATAGGCCATTTCGGATCAAATGAATGGCCTAAACGGACTCCAATGGTCTCCAAGAGCCCATATTTGTCCGTGGCACAGTCTTCGTCAAATTTCATTCCGAACCCCTGGGGATGATTTTCTTGACTTATAGCCTTCGGGCGGCGCCATTTTCGGGGCGTCCCGGGGCTCGGTGGAGATTGGGCCCGGCATCGCAGGGGCGCGTTCCCACATCAATATGAGCCCCACCCATGGTGGCAGTTGCCTCCATGAACACCTTTTACAGCCCGTTTTGGGCGGTTTCCTTCAAAGCGTGACACGTGTCCAGGACCACCATATAGGCCATTTCGGACCAAATCAATGGCCGAAACGGACTCCAATTGCCTCCTAGGGCCCATATTTTGCATAGTTTTCGTCAAATTTCATTTCGGACCCCCGGGGGTCGATTTTCGTGACTTATAGCCTTCAAGTCGTGCCATTTCTGGGGCGTCCCGGGCGTGGTAAAGATTTGGCCCGCCATCGCAGGGGCGCATTCCCACATCATTATCAGCCCCACAAATGGCGGCAGTTGCCCAAGGAACACCTTTTACAGCCTGTTTGGGCGTTTTCCTTCAAAGCCCAACACGTGTCCGTGAGCACCATATAGGCCATTTCGTATCAAATCAATGGCCGAAACGGACTACATTAGCCTCCAAGAACCCATATTTGTCCCTAGCACAATTTTCGTCAAATTTCACTCCAGACCCTGGGGGCCGGTTATCGTGACTTATAGCCTTCGGACGATCCGGGCCATTTCCAAGGTGTCCAGGGGCGCGGTGGAGATACGGCCCGCCATCACATGGGCACGTTCCCACATCAAAATAAGCCCCACCCATGGCGGCAATATCCCCATGGAACACCTTTTATAGCCCGATTTGGGCATTTTCCTCCAAAGCCCGACACGTGTCCGGGAACATCATATAGGCCATTTCGACCAAATTAATGGCCGAAATAGACTCAAATGGCCTCCTAGGGCCCAAATTTTTCCGTGGCACAGTTTTCATCAAATTTCATTCCTGACCTGGCTAATTTTCGTGACTTATAGCCTTTGGGCGGGGCCATTTGCGGGACGTCCCGGGCCCGTGGAGATTGGGCCCGACATCGCAGGGGCGCGTTCCTACATCAATATGAGCCCCCACCCATGGCGGCAGTTGCCTTTGGGAACACCTTTTACAGCCCATTTAGGGCGTTTTCCTTCAAAGCCCGACACGTGTCCGGGACCACCATATAGGCCATTTCGGACCAAATCAATGGCCGAAACACACTCCAATGGCCTCCAAGAGCCCATATTTGTCCCTGGCACATTATTCGTCAAATTTTATTCCGGACCCCCGGTAGCCGATTTTTGTGACTTATACATAGCCTTCGGTCGGGGCCATTCGGGGCGTCCCAGGGCCGGTGGAGATTAGGCCCGCCATCGTAAAGACGCGTTCCCACATCAATATAAGCCCTACCCATAGCGGCAGTTGCCCTCGGGAACACATTTTACAGTCCATTTTGTGCGTTTTCCATGAAAGCCCGATACGTGTGCGGGACCACCATATAGGCCATTTCGGACATAATCAATGGCCGAAACGGACTCCAATGGCCTCCTAGGGCCCAAATTTTTCCGTTGCACAGTTTTCGTCAAATTTCATTCCGGACTCATGGGGGCCGATTTTCGTGACTTATAGCCTTCGGGCGAGGCCATTTCCGGGGCGTCTCGGGGACCGGTGGAGATTGGCCCCGCCATCGCAGGGGTGCATTCCCACATCATTATAAGCCCCACCATTGGCGGCAGTTGCCCCCGGGAACACCTTTTACAGCCCGTTATGGGCGTTTTCCTTCAAAGCCCGACACGTGTCGGGGACCACAATATAGGCTATTTCGGACCAAATCAATGGCCGAAACGGACTCCAATGACCTCCTAGGGCCCATATTTGTTTGTGGCACAGTTTTCGTCAAATTTAATTCCGGACCCCCGGGGGCCGATTTTCGTGACTTATAGCCTTCAGTCAGGGCCATTTTCGGTGTGTCTCGCGGCCCCGTGGAGATTGGGCCGCCATCGCAGGGACGCGTTCCCACATCAATATAAGCCCCACCCATGGCGGCAGTTGCCCTCGGGAACACCTTTTATAGCACGTTTTGGGCGTTTTCCTTCAAAGCCCGACACGTGTCCGGGACCACTTTATAGGCCATTTCAGACCAAATCAATAGCCGAAACTAGGGGTGTGCAAAATCGGTTTCGGTTACCCTTTGTCACTTCGGTTCGGGTACCCTATAGTTTCGGTTTGTTGGTAGTGTGACCCTAACCCTAAAAAGAAATTCGAATACCCGTCGGTTTGGTTAACCGTCAAATACGGTTCGGTTCGATTCGGGTAACGGGTTTTCGGCATTGTCATTCAAAGAGGCAAAAATTAAAAACAAAGTAAAGAAAGCTAACAAATTTTCTTAACAACATCGTCGAAATTTTAACAAATAAGAGCAATACAAATGCTAAATACTAGCTGACAAGTTGTTGATAGGAAAAGAAAAGAAAAAAACACACTGCAACAAATAAACTAAGAACTTGAAGATAACTATTATGAAGGACAACA
>ONZA01017028.1:14878-25419 GCA_900322205.1 Kewa caespitosa
ATTCGGTTAGCTTGCTATTATACCCCAACAGTCTATTATGCGTTAGTTTTCAGCTTTGAAGCAGAAGTTGATGTTCTTCCTGTCCATGACTTTTCTGATTGTGGATGTTTAGAGAACTTTTTTCAAGTTTGGATTATGCAGTTTAACCTCCCTTGGCCCTTAGACTTGTTAGGATAGAACCACGCTTGGTGGTGGTTGGTGGTGGCTGCATAATACATGGCACAAACCGCACTTGGCTGCATAAATCTAGCTTTGTTTATTTTATATTCCGTGGTTTGTTTGTGTGTTCTTTAACATCTTGGGTTGTTGCTTTGATGACACAGAATGCAGGTTCTCTTAAGTTTGCGAAATCTTGTAAGCCTTCAAAGGCAAAGCAAGCGTACCATGAAATCGAGCTGATGAGTTAGTTCCTGAATTTTTCTGTTTCCAGGATGAATTGTTGATCTTTTGATGAGTTGATTATTTTAACCTTGAGCATAATCAAATCCAATTGAAACACAACCTTTCGATGTTTGCACCAATACAAGAAAAAAGAGAGATGCTTCTAAGTGAATGCTTATTGACTATGATATTACCCAACAATAATCTCTTGTTCGAACGACATGTTTTGGTAGAATCATTTTGAACTGATGATCCGAAAAACACAGAAATAAAAATCATACATAATTAGGGGCATTTTGAGGCCATTGAACTCAGGATCTCTCACACCCTAAGCGAAAATCATGCCACTAGACCAAATGCCCTGTTTTTGTAAGTTGGAAAAACAGGAAAAAATTAATTCCTTAAGAGAACAGTCCATTGACGGGGACTCCATCCTTAGTAATTGCAGCTCAGATTCTCTGCTCTCAAACATCGAGGATTAATTCTATATCCCTTCCAAGACATCATGCTTGCTTGATGCTACAATTAAACGAATAAATCTCAAGATTTTGTCAATTGCTAACAAGGGACACACAACTCGTATTTTTTTTCTTACAAGAAAAAAGAGAAACAGAACCCTATCGTTACCTACAATTCTTTCACAATTTCTTTTTTGACAAAAACTAATTGTTTTCATATCATTAATTCTCCTAAACTTTCTCCGAAATCCAGGATTTGCATCTTCATCCATACCTCATAATAAACTCTATTCTTTTACAGTGATATCTTCCACGTCTCCAATACTAGAAAATGTGCATTAGCTTACATGTTCTGTAATTGAAGTTTAATTTTTGCATGTCCAACACATTTTAAATTTTGGATTTTTTTTTAAAAAAAAATTTGTACTTGTTACATATTCACATAGATTCTCTGATAGACTTATAAATCAGACATTCAGGTAGGTATATACGTTTTGAATCTTGTTTAGTTAGTATAAAACGTTTTGATGTGTAATTAGCTGCTTTTTAATTGACTAGAATACGGTCCCCGAAGGTGTTTATAAACTTTGAGAATTTAATTTGCAAATATGATTTGGCCTCCCAAGGTGCAAATATAATCTTGCAACATTTGAGTTGTATATATAAAGAGAGATCTAGCGTCTAAATAATAATATATAGATAGACATGAAAGATTATGTAGCTTGGTGAGTCATTAAAAATATATTTTTGAAAAGAGATCGTGTAATCACATACTAATATATAGTGCAAGTTTAGATAAGGTAATGTCTTTTCTTTGCGTTTAAGTTAACCACTGTGGTTTATAGAAGATATACTTATGGTTGCTAATTGCATTCCCCATAAACAAATATGTTGTTAACAAGTTATAATCTAGCAAAAGGCTACAAAAATATATGCGTGGCAGCCTATTATATGCTAAGAAACACAATACTAAAATAGTCTTGAAAACAAGGAAAATATTACAAATACTACGCTAATGTTGTGAAATAGGATTGAACATCACCAAAAAAAATTACATGAAGCACTGAAGTTTCTCCCGTCACTTGTACGAAACAAATTAGAGCAACCCACTTGAGTACTCGATTTTTGGATAGAGAAGTTGCTAGTCCAACTTCAATAAAAAGATCTATCGTTCTGAGAGCGGTTGCAAACTTGTCGTAGAGAGAGACCCAATTCTTAAAACAAGCATGAGTTGATTGATAGTTTTATAAGATAATGTAACGACGTTAATAAATTTGCAAGGGAAAAATATTTGGTTTAGTTTTATTTTAAACCTCGCTTGGCATGCTGTGCAGCTGGAGCCTTTTGTGTCCAGAATTTTCTTTGCATCTTCTGTGAAAGCTGTGAAAGACATTGTGCCCGTGGCATCGATGGCTTCAATTGCAGATTTATCCTATTAAAGCAAAGATGTGATGAAGTCAATTTTTGGCACAAGCGTAATGCTTTTAGATTCGAAAGTAAAGTTAGTGACTTGTTCAATTGTTACCTAGGAGGTGTAACGGTTTGTCGCTTGTAAAAGTAACATGTGTATTTCTTCTTGAGTTCATGCTCAACACTTTTGCCGCAGTTACCCGCATCCTAGATACTGCCTGATATCCTTCTTGTCAAAGATCGGAATGCGAACGCACAACCAATAGCGTACTTGTTGCATTGTCTTACTTGCCTACACATTATTTTGATACTCACAACAATTAAGGTTATGTAGAACAAATTAGATGTATGCAAAATTAAGCAAGGGAGTCTAGTTTTGCATGTGTCAGAGAAGTTGTAACCAGTTGTAACAATGAAGGGCAATATGTTGTGATAGATTTAGAAGCATGGATATGTATCTCTCTTTGTTGTCATCAATTGAAGAGTACACAACATCAAAGACAAAGACTCCATTTTTTTGCCTCTTTCTCTTTTCCGATGGTAAATATTTCTCAGGACATGGAGTTTAGAAAGTTTTCCATTTCAAAAATATACTTGAACAAGTCTTAAGATTCTGTTATTTTGTAACAAGAACAGTTGTGATGCACATTTAAATTCAAGCATGACAAGTCAAATTTCGCACACAAATAGTGAACGTCAAGAACAATTATTGGATTTAGGCCCTATTCGGCAACACATTTATAGTAGCTTTTGGTAGTTGTTAGCTTTTGGAAGGGACAAAACACTACTTGTGAAGTATTCGGTAAATTAGTTTTTTTGGGTAGTAGTTACATTTTTGGGGTAGTGCTTGTGAAAGGCTACCTAACGTAGCTTTTGGGGTAGCCGTTAGCTTTTGGACTTATTTTTGTATTGTTTTATGTAGTTATCAGCTACCTCAACAGCTAATTTTTACCGAACAATTTATAACGATACCGGTAACAGCTAACGGGTACTATAGCAGCTAAGGTTTACATTAACAGCTAACAGCTACCCAAACCACTAACAGCTACCCAAACCACTAACAGCTACCTCAACATTGACATTTGCCAAACAGGGCTTTACAAGCATAAATTGATATTTGTGTTTGCTACCAATTGATGATTAAATCATAAGATCAAACTTAGAAAGCATATTTTGCTCCTAGTTTCAAAAAAAAAATGCTTTAAAACAATGGAGAAGTCATAATCACAGGAAATGTTCATGTTGTAATTTAGAAGGTGCACCTTCTTTAGCTCGATTTTTGAAATCATTGATACTTTCCTCTCAGTTGAAGGCATTACGAGATTGGCAACTTGTGCTTTCCTTTCAGACAGTAATTGATTGTTGGTTGTAGTCCTGTATGAGTGAAGAATTAAACCCTCATCGATTGTTATTTGTTAATATGAGTGCTGGGTCCAAGAAAATAGTGAAAAGTAGTCAAAGCTAACCATTTTCTGAGTGCATCATTCTTTGTTCCCTCTGGGTTCAGATTAAGTTGTGTGGACATCGTAGTAGCCAAGGAGAATCCTAAGTGTAGAAAATGCAGATAAGACACATGTAGTTGGTACAAGATATACTTTGTAGCTTATTTGTATTCCAAGTTGTTGAATAAATAGCTTACCCATATGCCTAGTAGGCTTCAGGGTTGTCAAGCCTACAACTGGAAAGGAAGTCACTAAGCCATTTAACGCGTCACAATCACTAACAGCAAAATCATTCTAAGATGAGACAATTCAATACTTGATCCATGCTTAAAGAAAAAAGTCAGAACATAAACAATTATCTGGTTATTTCTTTGTAAATGTAACCTTTAATCGTATTTGCACATGAAGCTTGATACCTTTGATCTGTTCAAACCATCTCGTGCACATCTAATCGATGATCAAAGTTTGGTGTTGTCACCACAATCTCTATGAAGATGACCACAGCTAAAATATCTAAAGTTTGAAGCAAACTGAAGTTAAGCTAGGTGTGTGTAGTTTTAGAGAAATGAATTTTTAGTGTAGGATTTACCGTAGCGATCATCAGTCACAATTGTTCAAGGGATAGATGATACTGTTTGGTATTCTAGTCCATTTTTAGCAGTTACATCATCTAGAGGATGAATCAAAGTTTGGCCATCGAACCCCATCTGAAACTCGTCAGGGTATTTTTTTGAAACGTTAATCACCTTTTTTACAGGAGCATTATTGATTAATTCTTTCTTTTATTGGATCACCTCTTCACATGCTTCAATGTCATTGTTGAATAATGTAGCAGCCATAGTGTTTTCCTGTTCAAATTTACATAGTAGTTATTTTTATATTTTCAGCAAGACTTTGAAAATAAATCAGGGAAAGATTCGGAAAGAACTACAAATATAAGGGACTTTTATAAGGACTGACCTCGTCTTTTCTTAGTGTCATTCTCTAGTATCTGACATCTTTATGAGGAGATTTCCGCGGTCTTGATTTCCCTAGCACTTTGAATTTTACTGTGTAACCCTTAATCTTGTTGGTAAGCTTGTTCAAATAGACTTTCTCTGGCTTCATCTGAAACCAACAGTTGTGTTATGTGTGTTACTTTTGTGGTATAATGCAGGTTATAAACCAAATAATAAAACAATAATAGTGCTCAATAAAGGAAGTAAACTATATATGCAGAACATTTATTGCCTTGAGATAAGAATTATGCATAAGTAGACCAACACCTCTAGTACTTCTTCCAAAGTCAAATTATTGAGGAATATGGGCAAAGAAATAGGTTTTGTAAATGTATGACACAAGAAGAGAAATTTAGTGCAATATCGAATGTAATCAGGAATCATGATCATTCGAAGTGAATAAGCAATGAACAACAAGTATAGTTAATTACAGCCTGGAGCATGCTTAAGTCACAAGATTTTTGTAATTTTAATTTAAAGTCAACGTAATACATATCATATACTTTCAAAGTGTTAACATAATTTATTTGTCAGGGTTGCCACTATGATTTTTATTTACAATAATATATAAAAAGGTTATCTTATGAACTTGAATGCAGCTAGAAATTGCAGTTGGCAAATAAAGGAGATGCAGTTTTGCTTTTACCTCCTTATGTCTGGTATGTTATAGAGGGTAAATGCTTTGGATGCTAAGGTTATCGAGAAGACTAGGGCATTAAGAACATTTGTGAGGAAGGACTGCCTTTATATCCATAACAAAAAAAAACAAGCAAAATGAATATTAACTCTTGTACTTGCTGACACTGCTAAGAATAGTAGGCAAAAGTACAACTGACCATGCCTCTCTGCCACTTCATCCTTCCGAATCCCACTTTTCATTTGATTTGTTGGTTTGTACATAATATTTATTTATGAGATGGTATTTCTTAAGCTAGCTTTAAGGATAATCGGTTATGGTCAAGGGTCCATAGCAAGAGTCTAGTACTTAAAGAACAGAACACTGGTTACCAAGACAATTGATCATGCATTGTACCCTTTTTACTTTACCTGAAGTAGTATGAAAGTGCTAATGTTAGAAATCTAAACAGAGCACTCAAATGAAGCTACATAAAGATAACTCTTGCTTTTAGTAGAGAGTGTACCTTAAGATTTAATATGATTCATCTTCTTGAGCTTTGACAAGTTCTAGCATAAACTATATCCAAAGTCAAAGAACATTTCTGTCAAGATTAGATCATATTAAAAGCATGTCATGAGCAAATTAAATCAACTGTAAGTTTACTAAGCAGGGCATATATTAGCTGCAATAAATGTTATATTAACATATTGTGCTTAAAATTAACTCAAAGTTGTTCCCTGAAAAAATGTATTTATTCAGACAAGTTCTAGTCACTTAACTTAAACTTAAGCATGGAACTTGAAAATTTAAATCGATGTTCAAAACATGCTGAAGATAACGCTGGTGCTTTGTTAAGCATCTTCAATTGTAATGATGTAGCTTAGCATGCTTGTTTTTGTAGGCTTTATGTGTGATCAGTTTGTAAGGTCTTTCCATAACTGCAACCATGTATATGTTGCTCCTTAAGGTCATGATATAATGAATTTAGTGCTAGATTCCTCAACAAGAAGATTCCCATGTGCTGCGTTACTTCATAACACTACAAGTAGCAAGCAAATTGTATAGCAAACTATACTGAGCTCACTGTTGAGATTCTGTCAAAACACTATAAACTACTTAAATCTAACATGTCTTCTTCAAGATTTGACTCTGAAAGCTTCGACAGAGTTCGTCATTATGCTAATGAAGTTAGGAATGAACTGAACTCAGGAAGCAGATCATTGAAGCGCTGAAGGCTACAGATGTCCTTATTTCCCCAACAAGAAAATCAATGTGGTGCTTATACCACAGTTATGCCAACATCCCACAGGTGTTGTGAACAGTGGCAAGAGTAGCTACTCTAAGAAAGAGGAATACTTGGGCTTCTACGAGTATCTGGCAGCCACATTTCCTGATCTGGTTCCTTCAGCAATAGAATCAAAAAGGTCAGCATAGTATCTACGGGATACTATGCTTGCTTGGCCTTGTGTAAGGATCATACAATCCAACCTTCAAGAGAAGTATGTTAAGGAACAAATTCAAATGTGGTTGGCTGCTAACAACCTTGTTTGAAGAAAGGTGGAGCTTATTTACTGGACTAGAGGTTATGAAGGCTTTATAGCTATTCATTTTACCCAATACCAGAGTGAACGTCTTTGTGCATTACAGTTTGACAATCTCATGGAATTCGAAAGGAAAGGGAGGCAGGAGTATTTATCTACCGAGTGGGGTAAAGAGTACTGTGACATGGATGGATGGCTAGTTAATCATGAAGATAAGGAATAAAGAAGTTGTGTTGGAAGTGCCTTGTGTAGGAATGAGCCAAAGAGTATGGCTGAGATAGTCAACGAGTAGGAGGGAAAGCTGCACAGAAGGATCAAAGAGCTTCAAGATTCTGTTGCAGAGAAGGAAACGATCATTCATTAGCTTACGCCATTTTTTATGAAAGGTACTTCTTGTTACACTTGCTACTATATAAAATTAGCTAAGCATGGAGGATTAATTTTTTTCACAATTATTTTTTCCCCCTTGCAGATTTCATTATGTTGACTCGTGGCCAATCTTTTCTTCCAACTCTCTGCTTATGTCCTACATGTCTTGCAGCAGGTCTTATGTGCAATGTTTTTATTCAGTGTTTCTATTTTCAGGTTGTCTTGTACTTTAGTTTAGTTTGGACAATGTTTAAGTTTTATTATCTCTGCACTTTCTTATCTGCCAGTAATATTGTGCGAGGAGTTTGTATAAACGGCTCATGTACTCTTTATTTATGTGTATTATTGTTTGTGTTTGTGTATCCTTGCATGCATATTGTTAGAGTATTGCATTTGTCTCTAATTTTACAATAGTCTTGGTTTTATTGCATGGAAGAACAAATAAAGAGCACATAATCATAGAAGATACATTAGTGCTCCTTTTGACTTATCACAGAAGTTGTGCATATATACCTCGAGAAGTAATGCAACAAGTGGATTGAGTAGACATATAAGATTTGCTAGAACTTTTAACCTCACTTAATGTAGCTCCTTAAATAGCACAAAGTTTGGAACTTCATATCCAAGCAGCACTGAACCTGTCAACAGGAAGCAAAGGCATGAAAAATGTTGTTTGATTTGTTAATAATATTATTATGCTTGATGATGCCTCACAGAAGTAAAGGTCTAATTAACAAAGAATTGAGATCCAGTTATAGAAATGTAATATCAGATGGAGTTTCCATTGATTGATAATTGATGGTGTATATGCCAAACATGAACTACCATAAAACATGCATTAGATGTGAGCATAGTTCATAAGGAACCATGATCAATTCTCAATGGAAAAGCAGGACCATGTTATATTAACGACATGAAATTGTTTCTTTTTGTGGTGTTGGGCATTGAACAATTGCAAGCACTACTACGTGCAAAAGATATTTCTAATTTGTATAGCAAGGAAGTTAACTTAAAAATAGATATTGTTTATTTGTCAGTTTACAATGCAAGTTTATTGTTAAGGCAAGATGAATGAAGAAACACAAGAGTATGATTAATGTCTTTAGGTGTTATACATCAATCTCAAAGTTCAAAATGCTACCAAAAACATTTGCTCAATTCCTGTAATGAAATAGTCACCTTGCTAGAATTTGTATTACATTTACACCATAAAACTTCACAGTTGACATTATTGAAATTTCACTTTCTGCCATGTGAAGTTGCTTCCTTCTTGAAAGCATCTGTGCAAGATCATTATTTAACTAAGCATGTTTTGTATTTCAAATGAAGTGCATATGGAATTTGTGGTTACTTGGAACCTTAAAGGATAGGAAAAAAACAGAAGGAACAAAAAAGGTTCAAATGTGATTTACCTTATGCATTATATCATATAATGTCTGCCCTTCTTACAATCTGGAAAACAACATTAGTGTTTTGCTGCTTGGCTCTTCAGGAGGTGGTCTAGCCAAAACTATGAGCCTGCTTGGTTTATGAGCACGCGACAAAGCCACCTACAGTTGTCCATGAGGAAAACATGGTCAATCTAAGTAGACACCAACCTGTCGCAGTGTTTGCCCTTGTGCTTTATTTATTGTCATTGCCAAGGACAATTTGATAGATATGAAATTTCTTCCTCTGAAACTGAAATTAATAATTCACTGATGTAGATGTACTGAGTATAATAAGTGGCAAGTAAACAGTGTCCCCTTTGTAGTAACTAGTTGCAATCTCACACGAAATAAGGTTAAAAAGGATATTTTTGCAAATTAAACAGGTTCCATTGTAGAGTTCTGTTGATGGATCGATGTTGGGAAGTAGTATAACTGGGTAGCTTCTTTTAGAATTAACCTATGCGGGCTTATTCCTCCAGGACACAGTGCATTCAAGAACTCTCATGGATAATTTTTCCAGTTGTAATCAAGCACATAATTAAAACTTTTACAAACAGAAGGACTGCTTGGGAACTGATTGATGAGCACATCATTGATGGAATCAACTTGCTCATTTGAACGTGAGAATGGCTCCTTTATTGAAGATCTCTAGGTCTAAGTGTGGTTGTTCAATTTCAGGGAAGACAATGTGAACATGCCTTTTAAATGATTTAGTTTTCTTTTCAAGGGGATCATCAAACTACTTGGCAATTCCACCAGGCCGTCTCCTCTATTTTTCCTATGCAATGCTCCATTCCCTAGATGTAACAAAAAGTTTGAAAATTCCAAATCTTCCCGTGCTCTAATGTTTTCAGTTAGCTTGAATTTATAGAAGTCTGGCCATAGATAAGAGCTTACCAAACTTGATTCCACAGTTTCTTGTTGAGTTTTACGTGGCACAACAGGAAGCACCTGTCGAAAATATCCACCAAAAGCAACAACTTTTCCACCAAAAGGTATTTTGATGAGCACAAATTTTAAAACAAAACATCTAATGCCTCGATATTGTCTTTCTTAGCCGTCGAAGCCTCATCCCATATAGCCAATGCTTGTTGCAATGAAGAAGCTAGGCTACTTTGTTTTGGAACGTTACATGTTAAAGCAGCATTGCCATCTTTAGGAATTATGAATTTTGAATGAGTTGTTCACCCAGTTGGCAGATTGGATGCATCAATACCCGAAGTAGCTGCTGGAAGCACACTTTTATAGATTGAACGTCTTTTTCATACAGAGCACAATACAAATAGTCTTTCGGACCATCTGTGAAAAAGGATCCATGTTTCCCCGTCCTTACATGGTGCATGATGAATTTATATGCTACACGTTGCTCATTATTAAGTTATTTTCCTGCACTCACATATTCAGAAGGAATGTGAGTAGGTCACGTGATGCCATCATCTTGTAAGCTACATAAATGTTGTAGGTTTAAATCTTTCAAAGTTTTGCCCATTCTTTCTAGCAGCTAGTCTATTTTTTGAGCTGTTATTTGCAACACCCTGACATCATCACAAGGGTACTTGTGCTTTAAATCTTTTGAGAGAGAGCCATTATACTTTTGCCATAGTGCAAGTAGATCACTTGGTTTACAAAAGATTAAAAGAGTAGAAAATAATTTTTGGAGAGTTGTGCCATCTGTATTTCTACTCCATCCATGCAATGCTCAATGGAGTCGTCTGCTTCCAACAAACCACGTTTAAGTGCTCACTCTTGAAATTTTGTGCACTTATAATTTCCCACTCTTAGAAGATCTTCAAATGATTTCACTCCACACACATGCGTCAAAAACAATCTCAAGAATACCTATCTCCCTCAACTGGAGAAGTAACCACAAGCCTACCAACAACCTTTTATATA
>ONZA01017030.1:1283-12312 GCA_900322205.1 Kewa caespitosa
TTGATTTTANAACAACTTTTTCAATAAAAAAACATGAAGAAACTATTTGTCTTAATCGAGAATTTCAAAACATTAAATTACTTTCAATAAGTTCTATAAAAAAAATATTTTAAAAAATATAGATATGTCCATTTTGGTATGATACAAATACCATTAAAACCCCTTTCAAGGGAAAGGTCTAGATTGTCCTGTTTATATGGCTATAAGAGATAATAGACTAGTAGGTTAAAAAGATTCCCTACTTGCTATGGTTCAAACTAATATTTTTTATTAACAAATTTATTTTAATTGTTGTCCACATTTTTTGGCTGATTTAATAGATTCTTGGATATTAGATACTTTGGTACTTGATGTGCATCTTCCTAGTTATGATAATAGTCAATCTGTTGAGCATGGTAAAATTGATGGTTTTAGAGCACATGTTAAAAAATTTGCAATTATATATTGTATTTATTTTAGATTAATGTCTTCTCATTTGAATCCAAAAAGTTTGTTACATCCTTCTTTTGATGAAAGTGTCTTATTAACAATAGAGACTGATAATGCTACCACATTTACTCCTAAAAAATTAAAGTGGGATGAAAAAACTATTCCCCAACAATTTCTTATAAAAAGACACCAACCTCCAAAAAATATAGCTCGAATCCAAGTAGATCAAATAATGTAAGAACCAAATGGGCAAATTATTATTAAATTTTCTTCTTCTAAAAATCCAATAGAAACACCACGTAGCACTTCTTTTTCTAGAAGAAGTGAATCTGTAGGTAGTTGTTCTTCTCAAAATAACTTTAAACCAGTTCACTTTGACAACTCTTCCAAAATCTATTATAAAACTCCAATTCCATAACCAATAGGAGAATTATCCTCTCCTCCAAATTCTCCCAGTGCTTTAACTATGAGGCCACCTACTTGTTCTTCCATAAATGTCATAGCCAAACCCTTTTAAATAAATAATGATTATCTAAGAAATGATTTTGATTCTAAAGAAAGTCAAGATAAAAAAGATTGGTTAAAAAAATTGGTTTTTCGGTTCATTTGATCAAAATGCTACAGATCATATTAGATTAAAGTGGTATTCAGAAATGGAACAATTTTGTACTAATGTCTCATTTTTTACATCGTTTTCCATATATACATCAAAAAATAACATTCCCTATCCATTTTCTCAACTTCATATTAATACTCATTTTAATCTAACTCAAAAATGGACACTTGGTGACGGTAAAGTAATTACATCCATCGAGCAACCATTAACTTAGGTCCAAGTAACCAACAACGAGGGTTCTTTTGTCATTGCTCCTTTCAAAAAGGGAAGAACTGACGAAGATAGCTCGTCGGCCAACATAGGAGACATTAAAAAATTGTATCATCAAAATCACTATTCAAATCAACTCCTTAGTACCATTTCTAAGCAAATAGAATTGTTGTCCACTCAAATTGAATCCATTACAACAGCTTCCAAATCATTAGAATTAAAAGTACATTTTCCAAAACCGTACAATTTTCTTTTGATAAACAAAAAGAAGTAAAATTTCCCTTTTACGTTTCCAAACCATCAAAAGTACATCTAGCATACCTTTAGATAGAAATAAAGGTCTTACCCTAGACGGATGAAGTAGACACTTTTTTAATGAACAAGATATCCCGAAAAATTATCGTCTTTATCAAATTCCAAAAACCAAGTTAATGTCATTAACAAAACCTCTTTCAAAGACAGTCATAACAATACTTGCTCTTCCACTAATGTATCCGAAGATGAGCGCTTCCACGAACTCAACAAAATAAATTAAAAAAATAAATCTTCTTGGAGATATATATCTGTAAGAAATTATTATCCTCGTCCCACACCACCTAATATACAATATGAAGAACGTGGGCAGTTTCATTGAGAAAGTAACGATGGTTGTCCAATTTATGAATGAAATGTAGATGGTAAATCTGAAAATGAAATTATTAATGTCCTTCATAACATGGCTATGGCTATTACGGCGTACGAAAAAAAAAGGCTAGTGAACAAAGAATATTAGACTTCATCGCTAGTGGATATCGGGGTCAACTTAAATTTTTGTTAAATGATGCTGTAGATGAAGATTCCAAACAATTTATTTATAATCACCAAAATACCGGAGAAATAAACGGCGGAACGTCTATTCTTATCCATGCTATATCTATGCACTTTATAGGAAATGCTAAAGAAGAATTAACATCATCAAAAATAGTACTTACAAATCTTAGATGCCCAAGAATTAGTGATTATAGATGGTACAAAGACATTTTCCTTACTAAGTGTTATAGAAAGAACAGATTGAAAGCTTTTGGAAAGAAAAATTTATATCAGGTCTTCCTTCCTTAGTTTCTCAAAGAGTATTTATTAAGATTAGAGAAACACAGGGACAAGATGAAATTCATTTCAAAGACATGACATACGGTCAAATTTTTCCTATTATCAAAAAAGAAGCCATATCCCGTTGCCAAGAGCTAAAGCTTCAATCAAAGTATGCCTCTAAAAAATCTCAATGTAGAAAAGAACTTGGATGTTTTTCTGATGCTTTTGGTCTTCCAAAAATCAAACCCCTTCTTCCCTCCAAATGAAAGAATCTAAACATTATCACAAAAAATCTCATAAAACTTATAAACGCTCACCAAATCCTGAGCAATTCTATAAAAACTCTTTGAAAAAATTCCCTAAATCTCGAAATAATTCTAAACGACCCATGATCTATTATAAATGTGGATGTTTAGGACACCAAGCTAACCAATGTAAAATGAAGCACAAAATTTCTGAAATTTGTGCAAATAATCTAAATCTTAATGAGAAACTTTCTTACATACTCCTAATAGATGACACTTCAAATTCAAGCTTTCTAGTTCTTAAGAGAGGGATTATATTCTTCAAGTTCATACTAACTCAAATTCTAATTCTTCTTCTTCGAATGAACCATCAACAATTCGCCTAGAAAAATGTATAAATGTCATTACACAAAATAAAGATGAAAAAGAATTTATTTTTTGAACTTATTGATCGAATAGACGACCCAGATATTAAAAAAGACTACCTTCTAAAATTGAAGGATTTAATTACTATTTTCCCCTCCATAGCCTATTAACTTAACAAAAATATTTGAACGCTATCCTACTCCTAATATTTTCAAACAAATTACCACAAAAGATCTACATAAAGAAATTAGCAATTTAAAAAATCAAGTTAGAACTCCAACAATAGTTTTTTAGTCTAAAACCAAAAGACCTTGAGCTACAAACAAGGCTAGCAATTTTAGAACCTAAAGCAAATATGCCAGGGGACCAATCTTCCTCCTCGTCTACTTCTGAACTTCCTCCTATTCAAACAACTTCACAAGAACCTGCACAACATGAACTTAACGTTATTGCAAAAATAAATTTCCAAAAGTGGCACATTCTTATTTCTTTAAAAATTGGAAACGATTTTAATATTAGTACAATTGCACTACTTGATAGTGGTGCTGATCGAAACTATAATAGAGAAGGATTAATACCTTCTACATTTTATGAAAAAACTTCGGATAGATTCAATGGCGCCAATGGAGAACCTTCAAAAGTTCAATATAAATATCAAAAGCATATATTTGTAATGAAGGATATTGTTTTAAAAATAGTTTTATTCGAGTAAGAAATATTAATGGTGATATAATACTTGGAACCCCATTTATTACCCAAATATATCCTTTCACAGTAAATAGAACTGGCGTTCACATAAACATAATGGGAAAGAAAATTTATTTTCGATTCCTTTCAATTGTTTTTCAAAAGGATATAGCCTTATTAAAATCATCCTCTATTTTACACCAAATTAACTTAATACAGTATAAAAAATCTCAAATAATCTTCTACAAAAGGAAATAACCTATCAAAAAATAGAAGAACAACTACAAAATCCAACCCTACAAAAGAAAAGATTAGACCTACAACAACTTTTTCAAAAGGAAGTTTGTTCTGATATACCAAATGCATTTTGGGAAAGGAAGAAACATGTGGTTTCTATTCCATTGGAAAAAGGATTTTAAAAACAAAACATTTTGACCAAAGCTTGACCAATACAAATGAATCAAGAAATGCTTGAATTCTTTAAAAAGGAAAATTCAAACTCTTCTTGATAAGAAATTAATTCGTCCATCTAAATCATCATGGAGTTGCATTGCCTTTTATGTTATGAATCAGGCAGAAAAAGAAAGAGGAGTCCCTATACTAGTTATTGATTATAAACCTTTAAATAAAGTACTACAATGGATAAGACATCCTATTCCAAATGAAAATAATCTCTTAAGCTGTCTCTATTATTCAAAAGTAATTTCCAAATTTGATATGAAAAGTGGCTTTTGGCAAACACAAATAAAAGATAAATATGAAACTGCTTGCACTGTACCATTTTGTCATTACGAATGGAATGTCATGCCATTTGGTTTAAAAAATGCTCCTTCCGAACTTTAAAATATTATGAATGATATTTTCAATCCATATACTCAATTCAATATTGTTTACATAGATGATGTATTAATATGTTCAACATCCATTGATCAACATTTCAAACATTTACAAATTCTTTTGCATATCATTAGAAAAAATGGTTTAGTTATTTCTTTTCTAAAAATAAAATTAATTCAAACAAAAATTTGATTGTTAGGACACGACTCATATCAAAGAACCATTAAACCTATAACACGAGCAATTGAGTTTGCTAATAAATTTTCTGATGAAATAAAGGATAAAAATAAACTTCAACGGTTTCTTTGAAGTCTTAATTATGTGGAATTTTTCTTTCTTAAATTAAGACAATATTGTTCATGCTTATACAAAAGATTACAAAAGAATCTCCTTGCATGGTCACATGAAAATACTAGGACTGTCTGCATGCTTAAAGACAAAGTCAAAGCACTTTCGTGTCCAGGATTACCACATCCTCATGCATTCATGATAGTTGAAACCGATGCACCTAACGTAGGTTATGGAGGAACACTCAAACAGCAATGGAAAGATCAAAAGATTGAACAAAAAGTTAGATTTCATTCCGGTTTATGGCTCGGACCCAAAAAGAATAATTCTACTATTAAAAAAGAAATTTTGTCAATCGTTCTTTGCATTACAAATTTCAAGATGATTTGTATAATAATAGATTCCTACGACGAATAGATTGCAAATCTGCGAAATAAGTTTTACTAAAGGATTTTCAAAATATTGTCTAAAAATAAATATTTGCCCGTTGGCAAGCCACACTTTATGTTTTTGATTTTGACCTTCAATTTATCAAAGGAAAATACAATTCTCTTCCTGATTTCTTATTGTCGTGCGTAAAGTATTCCGCGGGGTTGTCACCTCGACGGCACATCCCACGACGTCAGAACGACTCTGGAGGAGTCAAGTGAAAGGGTCCTTCACCTCGATGCAAAGTTCTATGAGAGGTGATCAGGTCGGCCGCCAGCACTCCCCAGTCGCTTAGCTGGAAGGTCCAGCTGGCAGGCCTGCTGGAAGGTACAGCTGGCCGGCCCAAACAACGGCAGTCAAGAATGGCCCACAGTACGAGGAGGCCCATTTCCCTTTCTAGGGCTGACGTGGCAAGCCCTAATTGGTCGCACAATCCCCAAGGAGTCTATAAATAGGACTCTTGGCCTTCATAAATGGGTAAGACACTGTTTATTCTCTGCAAAAGCTGACTTTCTCACGTCACGGTAAACAGTAGCTCTTGTACTTTCACTCCTACTAGCCACCTTGTTCTCATACTGACTTGAGCGTCGAAGGACTGCTCCCCGGATCACGCCGGGGACAGTTCACGTTCGTTCGTTTTGCAAGTATCGAGCGAGGTCACGTCAAGCTTCTCACCCCTCATCTCCGCCCTTTGACGTCTCAAGGGATCACTCCAAAAGACCCCGCAACATTTGGCGCCGTCTATAGGGAGTGACTTTCAGTTGCATGAGGTTGAGAAGTGACAAACATATTCCAACACCAACCCAAAAGAGAACCATGTCTCATTGTAACAATGTGGAAGATTCCTTAGTCAATACTCCTCGGGATGAAATCCCACATGCAACGATCTCTCCTGCGCAGCTCGAGAGGATCGTTTGTCAGGTCCAGAAAGAAACCAGAGATGAAATGCGAGCTGAAATTCAAGCGATGCTCCACGGGAAAACCCCATCCCAGAAGTCCTGGAACGTTCCGGCTCCGTCACCCACCACGGTTATTCATGATTGTTTGCGTTTTAAGCTTATTTTTCTTCAAATTGACTAACCCACAAACACTACTCCCTCTGTCCCATGAAGATGTTAACATTTGCTTTTGTCACGCTGAACATGTAAAGAGTAAATACACAACTTTTTCCCTCTTAAAGATGAGAGAAAATGCATGTGAGTGTGTGACCAAAAGGATAGAGAATGCATGTGCAATATGGACAGCATTGTCCTTCTTTACCAAAAGATATGACATATAAGGAAACGTTAACATTTATATGGGAGGGACCAAAATGGAATACGTTAACATTCTCATGGGAAGGAGGGAGTATTTTATAAAAAGGGAACATGTTACAAGTTAGATACCAACAAAATTGATCATGTCAATCATACTTGGCTTTACAATAAAAACAATTCTTGTTGCAATTGCTTTTCATATTTAACGCTTTTTGACGATCGTTAGCGTTATAAGCGTATTTATCGTTCAATTGGAAAAGAACTTGAAACTATATTTTCAAAATGGATAATTTTCTGGTCATATGTAACCATTTTTGATGTTTTGAATCATAATCATCTTTCATGTAAGAAGAATTGTGGTTGCAATTTCTTTTCATATTTAATGCTTTATGACGATCGATAGTGTTTGAACCCTATTTCTCTTTCAATTGAAGATCCAATTCCAATGATTTTGTGAAATTGGATCTCCTTCAGTTTAGTTATGTACAAAATTTATCATTTTAATCATATTCACCTTTTAAATATTAAAAATTGCGTTTGCAAATCTTTTTATATTTTACGCTTTTTAACAATCGTCAGCGTTTTAAGCGTATTTCTCTTTCAAATGATGAACCAATTGAAACTATTATTTAAATTTCATCATCTTGTTGTTAGATATTAACAATTATAGTTATTTAAATCATCCTATGATTTTAAACAATAATACTTGCGAATGCAATTGCTATTCATAATTAACGCTATTAAATGATCGTTAGCGTTTTAAGCCTATTTCTCATTCAATCGACCAACCAATAGAATCTATTTACAATATTGGAACATGTTTTTGAACAGATACCAAAAAAAAAAAAAAAATCAATTCAATCGAACTCCGTTTGCCGATAATATTAATTACGGTTGCAATCGCTTTTCATAGTTGAACGCTTTTTAATGATCTTCATCGTTTTAAGCCTATTTATTTTTAAATTGACGAACCAATTAAAATTATATTTTTTTAAATTGATATCAAAAATATTGATCGTATAAATCATACTCGGCTTTAAAATAACTAGACTTTCAGGTTGAATTGTTGTTCATATTTACTGCTTTTTAACGATTGTAGCGTATGAGCGTGTTTCTATTTCAATTAAAAGTCCAATTGAAATATTTATATAAAATTGCATCTCCCTTCGGTTAGTTATCAACAAAATTTATTATTTTAATCATACTTTGATTGAAAATAAAAAAAAATCGCAGTTGTAATTGGTGCTCATACTTTTTAACTACCTTTAGCGTTGAAGCGTACTTCTCTTTCAATTGAAGAAGCAATTGAAATTATTAATTGAAATTTCATCATGTTCTGGTTATATAAAAAAAATTCTATTATTTAAGTCTTCCTACGATTTCAAACAATAAAACTTGCGATTGCAGGTTGTTTTCATATTGGACGCTATTAAACAATCATTAGCATTTTAATCCTATTTATCTTTCGATTGACAAACCAATGGAATATATTCTTAAAATTGGAAAATGTTTGGAAAATATACCAAAATTTTTGATCACTTCAATCGAAGTCTGTTTTGAAATAACAAGAATTACGGTTGCAACTGCTTTTCATAGTTAACGCTGTTTAACGTTTCTCATCGTTCTAAGCCTATTTCTTTTCAATTGAAGAACCAATTAAAGTTTAATTTTTTAAATTGGATAATTTTTGATGTTATATCAACAGTATTGATCATAAAAACCATACTCGGATTTTAAAATAACAAGAACTTTAGGTTGAATATACTGCTTTTCAACGATAATAGCGTCTTAGGCGTTTCTCTTTTAGTTAACGAAAAAATTAAAACTATCTTTTCAAACTGGAACCTGTTCTGGTTAGATACAACAAATACTAATTATTTAAATCATTCTAGGATTTTAAATTATAGGAATTGCGGTTGGAATTGCTTTTCATGTTTATCGCTTTTCAACGATCGATAGTGTTTGTTTCAAGCCTATTTCTCTTTCAATTGAAATGTAAATTGAAATTATTTTATCAAATTGGATCTTGTTCTAGTTAGTTCTAAACAAACTTTATTACTTTTATCATAATTGGATTTCAAATACTAAGATATGCGGTTGTAATTTGTGTTCATGTTTATTGATTTTTAATGGTTGTTAGCGTTTTAAGCCTATTCTCTTTCAATTGACGAATCAATTGCAGTTATTTACTAAGTTTCATAATTTGCGTTATATACCACCATTATTTACGATTTCAATCACATCCAACTTTTAAATAAAGACAATTATGGTCGCATTTGCCTTTCATGTTTAACGCTTTTCAACAATCGTTATTGTTTTAAGCGTATTTCTCTTTAAATTAACGGACAAATTTTAACTTTTTATTTATGATAGTATAATGTTATGGTTTTAACCATTGATGATTTCAATCACACTAGCTTTCAAATAGTTAGAATTGCGGTTGCAATTGCTTTTCACATTTAATGCTTCTTAGCGATCGTTAGCGTTTTAAGCCTATTTGTCTTTCAGTTGTCGAACCAACTGCAATTATACATTGAAATAAAATATTATTTTATTATATACCACCAATATTTATCCATTTAATCATACACAGATTTTAAACAACAATAATTGCAAATACAATGGATGTTCATACTTTACGCTTATCAGCGATCGTTTGCGTTTTAAGCGTATTTGTCTTTCAGTTGACTAACCGAATTACACTATTTTATAAAAATGGATCATTTTCAGGTTAGATGCTAAAAAAAATTAACATTTCAATCTTACCAAGCTTTACGTTACAAAGAATTTCTATTGCAATGTCTTTTCATATTTAACGCTTTTTGACGATCGTTAGCGTGATAAGCGTATTTCTCATTCAATTGGCAAGACAATTGAAAATAGTTTTTCAAATTGGATCATTTTCATGTTAGATTAAACCATTTTTGATGATTTTAATCATGATAGGCTCTCAAGTAAGATGAATTGTTGTTGCAATTGCTGTTCATATTTAATGCTTTTTAAAGATTGATAGTGTTTTAAGCCTATTTCTTTTTCAATTGTAAAACCAATTGAAATGCTTTTGTCAAATTAGATGTTGTTATGGTTATTTATAAAAAAAAAATGATTTTTTTTTTATCATACTAGGTTTTGAAATATTAAAAATTGCGGTTTAAGCGTATTTCTCTTTAAATTGATGAACCAATTGAACTTATTATTTAAATTGCATAATGTTGTAGTTAGATATAAATAATTATAGTTATTTTAATCATTCTAAGCTTTCAAACAATATAACTTGCGACTGCAATTGTGGGTCATATTTTACGCTATTGAGTGATCGTTAACATTTTGGTGTTAATAATGTATATAAGAGGAGTGTGACTCAAAGTTCTGGTGTTCTGATGAATGCTAGCACAAACGTAGGGGATATAAAGTACTTTGGGCATTCCCAATGAGATTATTGAGTTGAGCTGTCAACAAGGAAGAAGGATATTTTATTTCGATGCAATTGGGTAAATCCTACCTTGAGTGTTAAACCAAATGGACTTGGGTTCACTCTTGTTAACCTAAATGCAATCCATAAACCAAAAGTGCCTTTCATTCTTGCTTCTCAAGCATTTCAGGTGTTCTTTACCATCGATTCTAAAGAGAAGAACTGGCATGTCGTTAAACCAACCAAACCAAGAGATTTTTTCTATATGGACGATGATATCATACCAGAAGTGGATCATTCAAATGTTGGCTTGTCTCCTATTTCTGATGCTGAAGAGTTCCGAATCGTTAGAGAGGACATTGAAGGAGTAACTGTCAATCTGCCTTTTGTTGATGTGATTCAAGCAGATGACTCTAGCATGGAGGCTGATTATGGAAGTGGTGAAAGTGATGAGGAAGATGATACTTTATATGATTATGACATTGAATAGATTCATGTTTACGCTTGTTGATATTTTTTTTTCTTTTTTTCGGTTTGATGTAAAGACTATTGGACCATATTTTTTCTATCATGTACCTTAATTATTTTTTGGTATACTTTGTCTATGTTTGTTTATTGGTTCCGTAGATGGTAAGCTATTGGTTATAATGATGGTAATGTGACAATATTTTTTTCCCCTTTTAGTCTTGTTTATAACAGGTTCACACGGCATCTAATATCAAAATTACTTCTAGCCAAAAGAGGATTTTTCCCCCCTTTAGCGGTAAATGAATATGATTTATACTGTTTTATTTTCTAAATTATGATTTTATTATGTTAAATAATCATAGTGTAATTTATCGTTTGTGCATCTATGTTTTTTCAAAAAAGTCAAAGCTAGTACAACCAAGCAATGAAGGATCAGAATCATTAAAAAGGAGTAACAACTTGCCATCAGGGATAAATGCTCACTCTGTTTGACGTTCTCTTTTCTCGGGAGAAAGTGTCTCTCAAGGTAAGTTTGATGTTGTTTATGATATTGAGTTGTAATACTACAAGTTTGTACATAATTGTTTGTTTATTAATTTTTACTTTTATTTTATTTTTTATTTTTTATTTTTTTTGCTTTAGGATAAGGAGTCTCTAATTTAACTAGTCAAAGGTAATTGACATGGATTGAATGGTTAGAGGATAGAGTCTTCAA
>ONZA01017037.1:0-15011 GCA_900322205.1 Kewa caespitosa
TATTACGACGGTTAAAAGAAGACCCGACGTTATAAATGCTTTACTACGTCAGTTATATGAAGAACCGTCGTAATAAACCAGATATAGTGCTATTTTAATTACAATAATGCCACGGCAGGTATTTTTACGTCAGGTGTACGCACCTCCAACGTAAAAAACCTGACGTAATATATCCATTGTGTAGTAGTGTAATTCGCTGGGGCATAGGGTGATTCTCTTTGTATTCGCTCAGCACCAAGCAAATATGGTGCAATTCATTGGGATCCAAACCATGCATCTGGGTTGTAACAGTCAGGGGAAAACCAACTGACAGTGATATGAGAGAAAATCGCTGGAAGGCCCAGCGAATATGGTGATTATCGTTGGGCTCCAATCAATTATGGGGCAAATGGCTGGGTGGGCAACGAATTTCCCCCTAATCGTTGGCTCTTGAATTTACTCGTCTGTTACAGTTTTGGCTTCCCTTGGTCGGGAATCCCAGGGGACATATCTAGAAGCTTCAGGGGTAAGGTGAAATGACCATTTCGCCATTTGAATTTGATTGACTTTGGATTTTTTCGGGCTTTTATTAGTTCGCATATTATAAATTTCCGAGAGCGATACCGTAGATTATTTATCATCATAGGGTCATTTGGGGACACTATTTTGGTGTCAGCAGAAGCCCCCACTTTGGCCGAGGCGTCGAGCAGCGAAGGTCAAAGTATGTCTTTTGCAAGTGTACAATGCACTTTGCTTACCGAGTGGGTAGCTGAAAATGTATGATTAAGGGTATAGGCCCTTTATCCTTCGTAGAGGATGATACCGTCTTTTAATGACGTCCTGGGTCAAGAAAAAATAGAGGAAGAGTTTATCGACATCTTGGGGTCAAGAATGTGTTTGGAGGAGTTTATTGACATCCTGGGGTCAAAAAATGGATTTGAAGGAGTTTATCAATATCCTGGGGTCAGAAATGTGTTTAAATTGGATTTGAAGGAGTTTATCGATGCCTAAGAGTCGGAAATTGACTAGAAAGAGTTTATCGACATCCTGGGGTTGAAAAATGATTGGAAAGATTTTATCGACATCTTGGGGTCGAGAATAGATTTAAAGATAGATTTGAAAGAGTTTATCGACATCCTTGCGAGGAAGAAAGCGGTAAGTTCCGAAGCTTTACGCTTTGCATTTTCTTGCAATTCATGTGTTTCAGTAGATTTTTGATGCGTATGTGTGTATATGATGAACTTGGGGTGCAATTTGGGATATGCATGCGATGTATGGATTTAGGTGGATGATGAATGGGTGTTGGTATGTGTGAATTTCGTGAATTCATATATTTTAGAGTTACATACGCCAAGTGTTCGATGAAATGCCCCTTAGTTTTCATCGGATTCTTGCTAGAAAATGCACTTGTTATGCTTCATATTATGTTTGTCTTGCCATAAAACATCGAAATGAAACAATTTGATCATGTTTTATTACTTTAGGACATATTTCACATCATGCATGTTTCGTTTTGTTAGGTAAAATGCCGAAATGCTCTTCGTTAATATGCATAGGTGTACTTGCGCATTGCCCATGGTCTTTCTTAAGGTACTTTTTTTTGTTGATTACATTGTGTACGTAATCTTCTCATAAGAGTGGCGCATTTCAGAGGTTATGGTGGTATAGGCGAGGTAATCACCACGTACTACGCTCTCGTTAGGGATCTTGGTGACCATTTCATCGTCCGCTTTGAGGAGACTGGGTTTGGACCTCTGTATAGTTCACTTCACTGTTGCAAGTGTGTAAACTGTACGATCGTACGGGCTCTTGCCGAGCACTTTTGGGATACGACCGGTACCTACCACCTCCTGATTGGCGAGATGACGACGACGCCATCTGAGTTTGGGCTGATTAGTGGTGTACTTCATACACGAGCCTCTGCCTCTGGACAGTTCCTTCTACCGTGAGCAGGAGAGACTGACAAACATTTTTGGGCCAAAATTTGTGCGGCTCATGACCCTTAACGACGAGGCCGTCCCTTATGCGATCTATCGGGATGTCCTTACGCATCATCTCGACGATATGTGTCTAGATCAGATAGATTGGGTCTTTGTCGCTGATCTCTCGCTTGCACCTTGTTTGCGGACAAGGGTAGCCATCTGTGCTTTTCTTACCTCCCGGCCCTCCAGGATTTCAGGAGGATCAACAGTTGTAGCTGGGGCGCACCTGGATATGCGACCCTGATAAAGTATTTGAGAAAGAGAATCCACCAAATAAAGAGCAAGGACATTCATCTTGGTGGCTTTCGGAAGTTGATCGAGGTAATGCCTCTTGTATCCTCCATTGCTTTTTATTTGTCTATATTTTGAGTTACTAACTCTCTTCTTATGTGCAGATATGGTTCTATGAGCACTTTTCGGTCTTCGGGTCCCGATGTGATGAGTCCCGAGGTTTTCTGATCTTAGCTCGTTGGTCATCGACTTATTGTACAGCGCCTAGAGAGCTTCCTCTTCCGAATTAACGACAGATGGTGAACGAGTTCGCCGCTCTTCAAGTATACATGGATTGCATGTATTTTTCTTTTTGATTTGAGTATTATGACTTTATATTTGATCTAATGTTTTCTTTTGTTGCTTTTCATGTCTTGTACACCCCTTGGTCAGATGTGATTGACATCCCGAATGGGGTACACCATGAGATTCTGGAGTACAATCTGAAGAGGATCATGTTCGAGGGCCCCTGCGGTCACGTATGGTTTCTCGGCGAGCGAGTAACTCGGCAGACCATCGGGAGATTTGAGCTCCCTCAGGATCCACAAGACTTCGTCTTCTACCTTGACTACCTTTCTAAGAGGGAGTTCAAGGCGGGTACGAGAGGTGATGAGTTCTCGTACTTCCTCTAGCAGCTGGGTGACGATGACATGGCCCTTGCTTACCACGTGTTCTACAGTGAGCGTCTGATGCCGGCTACTCTTCTTTTCGCTGAGGCAAGCCTTTTGCTATGCCTCCTTACTTTTATTGATGTTTGATTATCTCTGATGGGGTTTCTTGTCATTTTAGGGTGGAGTGCGCATTCTCGTGTCGACACTATCTATCAGCCACGAGGACGAGTCGGGCACTCGTGTCGTACTTGAGGTCTCGAACATACGGGATGACGAGTGTGAGTACCTTCCCCTACCTCAGGGGCACCATGGGGTATGCATGCCAACTTTTCTCTTTTCCTTTTATGATTTCAGTGGTTGCATTTTACAGACGGTTGTCTCTTGTTTGACCTTGCAGGCGAACTCGAAGGAGACCAAGGTGACCCTGAAGGTCATCTCTGCCATGAAGAAGCACTTTTGGAGACTCTTCACTTTGAGCGGTGCTTCTCGTACTCAGGCGAGATAGGTATATCCGCGTGCTCTTCCTTTATTTTGCCAACATTATGCTTTCTTGTGGCTGATTTTCACCAATTTATCTTTGAAGGGGGTAGTCTAGCCTTAGTAGTTGCCACTGGTGAGGGCACCGAGGTCTCAAGTGGGCCGGTCACAGCATAGAGGTGGTCGTGCCTCTTCGACTTAGGGTTCGAGTCATTCAGCCCGTATGGCCGAGGATCGTGGGAGCGGTTCTCGCCAGCAGCCCCGGTCATAGGAGCGGGCAAGGGATCAAGAGTCCGTGGGTGGCCACGATGTGGAAACGCCAGTCATTTCCACCAGTGAATAGGTGGCGGACCTAAATGCCATCTTGGATGTGGAGCCGGGTCAGACGCATGTGGGGCCTTCCGGCAAGAGGCGTGCCGGGTCAACGACCCTTGACCGTGATTAGTAGGTCGTTCTATGGGGATATCGAACTCCCGAGCAGGGGTGTGCAAAAATAACCGTAACCAATAACCCGAACCGAAATAAACGATAACCGATTTATTTTTCAGTTAACCGAACCGATAATTTCGTCAGTTATCGGTTCGGCTACCGAACCGATAAAATTAACAGGTTATCGGTTAGATTATGGTTTTTGATTTTTCACTTATTGGTCAACCGATTAACCGTTACGGCTTTACTCTTATTTTTATTGGAAAAAAAAACTCATATTTGAGAATTAAATCTGTAACATAATAACAATACACAATTCAAGCCTCTGCCTTCTCTCTACTTTTACTATTTACTCAACATCTAAAGTACTCAAATTGAATTACTAACTAGTAACTAAGTACAGTACACAAATAAACCATTTGGTTTACTTTGATGTGTAATTAAAATTTGAGAAAGCAACTAATCAATGTGTACATGTAATGTGTAATTGTTTCACATGGTAAAAGAATGTTGTTTGAAGCTTTGAAGGGCCTTGAGTAGCTACTGATAGTGTGACAGGTGATAGCCTATTGGACAATTGTATATGAAATTGAACAAACTCAAGAAAACTTATTGGTTATTCGGTTAACCGGGTAACCGAACCGAAATTTTTGGTTAACCGAAGTTCGGTTAACCGAAGTTACCGGTTCGGTAATGGTTATCAATTTTGAATAAACCGAAACTTCGGTTAACCGAACCGATAACCCTTATCGGTTAGGTTAATCGTTAATGCACACGCCTACTTTCGAGGATGTCTTGAACTGCTTTTTTTTGTAAAGATTTTTATTATTAATGAAATTCTATTTTCCGAAAATGGTTTGTCGTGCACATATATATACATGAAAAGGGTAAAAGAATAAAAAAAATTGTATATATTTATATATATATATACACACACAAATAAAGAATAAATTGAATATACAAAAATAAATAAAAGAATATCCCATGGACACATGTATACACAAAATTGAATAAGGAAGAAACAAATTAATAAGATGCAATAACAATGAGGATGAATTAACATGGGGGGCAAAGGGATTAAAAGCCAAAACTGAAAAATTGGTCCTAAACCCGAATTAATTCAAGGTGAGTGAATGATCACTTAAATACGACGTTCGACGGCTAGCGAATATGATAAAAATTGCTCATAGGCCAGCAAATGTGATGAGAATCGCTGGGGGCCCAGCGATTATACCTAGTATCGCAGGCCACCCAACGAATTTGATTTATTTGCTGGGATGAGTCCCAGGCTTGATGTTTCGTGTTCTTTTTGCGAGTGTTTTTGTGTGTGCAGCTATAAAAGGGTGGCCTTGCATGGCAGAATATTGCACCTGTACCACGAAAGTCTCAAACTTCTTCATTTCCTAAGTCTTTTAAGCTTAAAATCATCCCGCAGTTATGGACAATCTTTTCGAAAAATCCTTTGATAGTTGGATGAACTCCATGTCCATGGAGAAACGCCAACGCTTGAGTATTTTCAACCTTGCCATCTTCTTCACCCTTAAACAAGTGAAGCTTGTTTGGGTTCTTCTAAGGATGTCCATCAAATTTTTGATGCCCGAGCTTCACGTATTTCACCTTGGAGGGACCAAGGAATTGTGTCTTTCAGTGGAAGAGTTCTCTGCGATCTTGGGCATGCTCCCGGGTATCAACATGGTGCTTTCCATGTCGGGTGATGTCATTGAATCCTTGTATGAGGATTATCTTGGCCTTGACCATGAGAAGGCACGGGATATTCTTGACGAGGATCACTTCAACTTGCTCAGAGTGATCGAACACTTCTCTTCTCCTCCCGTGGAGGATGATAATAGAGTGAGGAAATTCCGTCGTTGGGCGTTTGTTTTGTGTCTTCTATGCCAATTCCTTTTCGTGGAAAGTGGTAATATGGCCCAAGCTTAGCTTCTACATGTTGTTATGATGATGGAGGAAGGATAGAGTCCCATGGCTCTCATTGTTGGAGAAACTCTTGCTTGCTTAGATCGTTTGGCGAATGAAGAGGATGGTGACTTCTCGGGAAGTCCTTTACTTCTCCAAGTGAGTCTCAATGCCTCTTTCTTTTTTTTTTTTTTTTTTTAGTTCTACATGTTTGATGATTTTTTTTTTTACATGATGATTGACCTTCTTCCTTCCTTTTTTTTTCTTTTTTTTTTTAGATTTGGCTTTTGGTTGGTGAAGAGACTGGATGCTCTCATCGCCTACACACCTAAGCAATTTTCATATTGCCAGCGGCTGTACGAGAAGTCTCTCGGTGAATGGATTCACTTGGGAGGCAACCCGACCATTGGTTGAAGTATCCCGTGATGGCATCTTATCACCATGGTTGGATGCATGGAGGAGATACCCCATAGTCGGGTTGTGAGCCTTACTCATGTCTTGACGTTTTACCCCACTCGGGTCATGCGTCTAGATGGGCTAGCTCAACATATTCCGAGGAAAGACACAGTTGTCCAACCTCTTGGTAAGGTTTAGCATTCGGCAACTAGAGATTTAGGGAAATTATTGGAAGGAACGCGCCCATTGGGTGGTGCCCCACAAGACATTGTCTCATTCGTGACGGGGCATTACCTCGCATGGATGATCTCTAATGACCTGAACAAGCGCATGGAGTCTCCGAAAAATGAAGGGCAAAGATTGAAGAAGCAAGCGCCTCCACCGAGCCATCCCAAGAAGAAGCCTCTTCCACCACCAAAGAAGAAAGCAATATCAAAGCCCCCAGTTTCGAAAATTCATCCCGTTGACGAGGCACCTCCCAATAGGAGGAAAAAGACGCATTTGATTTGGCGTCGCAAAGATGAGGCGAGCACAAGCGCGGCTCCCCCGAAGGATCATTGTCCTCCCAAGGAGAATGAGGAGTAGAACATAGGTCCTTGGCTAGGATTTAGAATGATGTATTTTTTTGATTCCCACTCTGGGAATACCTTTTTTGTCATTTAAATCCTTGTAAATTGGACTTATAAATCAATGAATAAATAAAAGTTAACCTTATACCATCTTTTGTTTGTTTATCATTTTGATTTTGCATTAACGTTTGCATCACTTTCGTTGTTCTTTGCACTTGGAGAACCAGAATACATTTTGTTTTGCATTCTGTTTAGGACGTAAAATCTGGTCCCCAGCGATTATGTTCTAAATCGCTGGGCTTCTGCCCGATTTCTTTCTCATTTTTCTGCGTATCATTTTTTCCTTTTTCCATTTATTCCATAACATTTTCTGGAAATAAAATAGTATCTTTTTCCAGAAAAAGAAACTTACTAAGGCTCAAATAAATATTTAAAGACCTTAATAAATTATATGATTTATGCTCTAATTTTATGAAAAGAGAACGTCTTTTCTAAATCATACTCTTTTTTAGTTGGTCCAAATTATGTTTGACAATTTGGGCCAAAGTAAAATCAAAGTCCAAATCAATTCCTACTATGGTCATAGCGTAAAGTATAGTAGGGACTTTGAATTTAAAATATGAGCATAGAGTTGAGCATAGTGAACACTTGAAATTATGCACTATGGGCATAGTGTAAAGCATATAGCAATCTGTCAATGTGTGTGTTTTTTTATGGAACGGGAAGTATTTATCATTTTTTTTAAATGAGCCGAGCCATTGTGGGTTACATACGTATCCGAATGAGAATCAGGCCGAACATAGTTCAATGCAAAGAGATGCAAAGGATGTTGATCGATTTTAGGATTTAGGTCGGGCCCTGCGGGTTACCTACGTTTCGAAATGGGAATCAGCCCGAATGTAGTTCAAGATGATAACGGATTTTGTTTTACTTTTTTTTTTGGTTGCCTAATATTATCTTGGATAGTATACGGTCACTAAACGATTATTAAACTTGGGATTTAAGCGAAAATTTCTTTAACTGGTCTTAATTAGTTAGTTGCGAGAATTCTATTCCATCTAGATCCATGAGTAAGACCGCACTTCCGGAAATGATTTTCTTGATTATGTACGGTCCCAACCGATTTGGGCTAAACTTACCACGTGTGTCCCTTATAATTGCTCGATTTTCTTTCAAAATCAAGTCGCCTTCTTTTAATGATCGTGGTTGGGTCTTTTTATTGAAGGCACGAGCCACTCTTCTCAATACATTTGAACATTGTGTAAGGTATTTAGGCGCCTTTCGTCTAGTAAGACTAAATGTTCGTATCTTTCTCTTACCCAATCAGCCTCATGAATGTCACTCTCTAGAACTACCCTAAGGGAAGGTATCTCAACCTTGATGGGAAGGACTGCCTCCATACCATAAATGAGCGAATAAGGCGTTGGGCCTGTGGATGTCCGCGTGGTGCTCCTATATCCCCATAATGTGAACGGATGCTTGTTAGGCCAATCCTTATAGGTCTCGCTCATCTTCTGGAGAATGGCCTTGATGTTCTTATTTGCGGCCTCGACAGAGCCATTAGTTTGTGGCCTATAAGGCAATGACCTATGATGTTGTATCTTGTATTGCTGCAAGAGATCCGCGGTTTCCTTTTTGAAGTGAGACCCCTGGTCACAGATTATCTCGTGTGCGACTCCATATCGACATATTATATTATTTTTGATGAACTTCGCAACTTGTTTGGAAGTTAACTTCGAGTAGGACACTGCATCGACCCATTTGTGAAATAATTGATGGCAACGAGGATTTACTCGTGTCCGCCTATGCCCCCATAGGCCTTATTTTACAAAAAATGTCGATTCCCCAGGTTGAGAAAGGACATGGGAAGTCAAAACATAAAGCGTTTAAGGCAGCATGTGTTGTAAATTTGCATGAATTTGGCATTGTCTGTATCGTTGGACATAATGGCTAATATCATTGTCCATCTTAGTCCAATAATAGCCTTGCCTTGATATTTTCATTGCGAGAATGCGCTCGTTCATGTAAAAGCCGCATACTCCTTCACGCACTTCTCCCATGATTTGTTTCGTCTGTTCTTCATCGATGCAAAGAAGGCTAACTCCATATGGGGTTTTCTTGTATAATCTATCTTGGTACACCCGAAATTAAGCGGCGAGAAGGCGAATGGCGCTTTGTGCCCATGGGTCATCATACTCAGGGGGATACTCTTTGCTCAATTTGTAATTGACGATGTCGGTATACCACGAAACTTTTCTAAAGTGTCAACTTCTATGGTGTAATGGTGAGCGGGTTCTTCCCTCCTTTTGATGTATATGGGCATCGTTTTGATTTCTGGAGGGATGGTGATCATGGATGCTAGCTTAGCGAGCGCGTCCAAGAATTGGTTCTCCTCTCTCGGAAGGTAGGTATAGTGGATTTTCGAAAAGTTTCCAGCTATATTTTCTAGATGGGCTTGGTAAAGGCCAAACTCTCATTCTTGATTTCCACTTTTTTGAGATTTGGTTTCTTATTAGGGTGGAATCTCTGTAATCCCTAAGGGTTCCAATCCCTATGGCT
Organism: Kewa caespitosa; assembly: GCA_900322205.1. Classification (NCBI taxonomy): domain Eukaryota; kingdom Viridiplantae; phylum Streptophyta; class Magnoliopsida; order Caryophyllales; family Kewaceae; genus Kewa; species Kewa caespitosa. Next base: position 9,187 of record ONZA01017037.1, read on the forward strand.
TCTGCGGTCTGTAATCCAACAATGCAAGCCTTGTACTCCAAAGCATTGTTTGTGACTTCAAAGTCGAGTCTTACAGGTAACGGGATGTGTGCCTCGTCTAGTGAGACTAACAACACTCCTACGCCATAGCCCCTACGATTTGACACCCCGTCGATATACATGAGCCATGTCTCGGTATCTAACGTCATGATATGCTCGTCGGAAAAATTCATACTCTTCCCCATTTTCTTGACCTTTTACGGGGTGGTCAACCAAATATTCCGAAATGGCATGCCCTCTAATGCATTTCATGTTTTCATATTTGAGGTCAAATTCAGATAACATGATGGTCCAACGAGCTATCCGAGCTTTTAGAAGATATGCTTTAATGGGTATTCCCGAGTCCTTATATCCACTTGATGATTGAGCACATAGTGTCTTAGTTTTTTTTGTTGCCGATACCATGGCGAGACATGTCTTTTCTAAAGTGAAATAGGGCGTCTCATACTGTAGAAAATTCTTACTCAAGTAATATGTAGCCTTTTATTTCTTATGCACTTCTTGGCCTAGCATGGCCCCTATTGCGGTTTCTGTAACCGTTAGGTACAACATGAGCGGTATGCCTGGCGTTGGCTGGACCAAGATTGGCGGATTGGCCAAGTATTCCTTGATTTTGTCGAATGCCTTTTGGAATTGGTCGTCCCATTCAACCTTGACGGTCTTTCTTAATTTCATGAATATAGGTTCGCATATAATAGTCAATTTGTTTATGCATCGCCAATATACTGAAGCCTTCCTAGGAAACCCCTTATTTCTTTTTTGGTTTCTGGGGGAGACATCTCAATGATTGCTTTGATCTTTGAAGGAGAAAAACTTGATTCCCCTAGAACTAACTATAAAGCCTAAGAGTTTCCCGAATGTGACGCCAAATGCACATTTTTGTGGGTTAAGTCTCACATTAAATTTTTTAAATCTTTTGAAAAACTTGCGGAGATAGGATATATGCACTTCTCGGCCACGAGACTTGACGATCATGTCTTCTACATATACTTCAACGTCTTTATGCATCATGTTGTGTAAGAGGGTTTGTGTCATTCTTTGATAAGTTGCCCCGACATTTCTCAACCCAAAAGGCATGACACGATAGCAATATGTTCCCCAATGCCTTATGAAATTCGTTTTTAGCGTATCTTCTTTAGCCATGAGGAGCTGGTTATATCCCACATAACCGTCCATAAAGGATAAGAGCTCGTGATCTGCGGTATTGTCGACTAGGATATCAATGTTGAGTAAGGGAAAATTATCCTTGGAACAAACTTTGTTCAAATCTTGAAAGTCCACGCACATCCTTACTCATCCATCCTTCTTCGGGATGGGTTCGATGTTGGCTAGCCATTGGGGGTAATCGTCCACTACAATACCAGCGTCGACTTGCTTTTCTACCTCTTCCTCTATTTTTTAGGGCCCACTCATATTTCATTCTCTTAAGTTTTTTTCTAACAGGTTTTTCACTCGGGAAAAGTGGGATTTTGTGCTCGGCGATGGATCGATCGATTCCCGGCATGTCCTTATAGGACCATATGAAGACATCTATAGATTCCTTTAAGAGGTCGATTAGGTCAAATCTTTCAGTTGGAGTTAAAGATAGAGAAATTTTAACCTCTTGAGGTTTACCGTTAATTACCAAGTTAATAGTGTCAGTTTGTTCGGTTACCGAGGTTTTTTGTTCATGTTCGAGCATGGCCCGCATGAGTGACTTATCTTCAGTAGATTCATTAGTGACAAAATGATCCAAGGAGCAAGTGGAATCATCGTTTATTTTATTGATACCATCAAAGAATACACGAACAAAAGGATCATACACTTTGAGAATAGGGGAGCCTAACTTCGTAATCCTCTTGGAAGGAGAGTGTCCTATACTAGCATTAGAATCAAAATTGCTAGAGCTACTAGAGTCTCTATTGCTTGACTCAAACATATGTCCTTCTCGTATGGTGATGCTAAATTTGCGCCCGTCAGAAGTTGTCCACTTGCAAGTGCGGCGCCATCCCTCTATGATCCCGATGGCGGGTGCGATTAACGTGGAGGGGTCAAACTCTTGGTTCTTGATGGCTAGAACTATGTCGTCATCTTCTCATGCCGAGATCTTCTCCTTCCCAAAAAGGAAACTAAATGCGTTGTGAGGTAAGGGTTGAGCACAATCAAGTGAGGGTGGGTCCTAAAGCTTTGGGATTTCATTTTCAAGAAGGTTACAATCCTCGAATATTTCAAATCCTAGGATTAATATGCCTTCTTCTTGGAGGCAATGATGCTCGTGAAATCCTAAGGATAGTTATCACCTGCCCAAACAAATTGTCCGTTCAGGATGTGGCTATAAGTGAGTTTAGGGCTATCGAAGGGAATGCCTTCTTGTATGGCCCTCTTTCATCTTGCCTCCCACGACATCGATTCTTTGATTTCACAAATCGAGGGAGCGATGCCTAGGCCGAACGTGAGATTCATGGATTGTGCCCACCGAAAAGAACTTGAGCCTTGGGCGTGCCTTCCTAAACCCACCCCGGGCATATAGCCCTGTTTTCTAAGGATGGCATTAACATGGAGGTTTGAATGAAGATCAAAGTCGAATGGAACTTTTTCATCCTCAGTAGCATTTATATTAGGGTTGAAGCCCCATGTCCTCGTCTTCTTCACCGTGGTCTATCATTAATATGGGAGTCTTGGATGAGGTAATCTTCATTTGGTCGGCCTCGATCACTAGGACTTTCCCCTCCACAACCATTTTTACTTTCTAGTGAAGGGTGTATAGGACGGCGTTGATACTCTATAACCAAGGTCGTTCTAAGAGGAGGTTGAAAGTGGATGGTATGTTGACTACGGAAAAGGGAACTCGTTTTTCTATGATACCAGGAGTGACGTGGATGCTGATGGTGCTGAGCACGCTTCTCCTAGAATTATCGTAGGCTTGTAAGCCTTGTGATCTTTGAGCGATGTCATATTAGATGCCTAATCGTTTTGCAGTTCTAAGTGGGCATACATTGACCGAAGACCCGTTATCAACGAGTGCCTTTGGAACGTGATGGTGGTTACACTTCACCATAAGCTATAGTGCCTTGTTGTGGTTTCGAACTTCTTTAGGGAGGTCTTCGTCTGAAAATGCGATCGTGGTAGGCGATCTTTCCTCTATCAAGAAGCTCACAAGCTGGGAGGGTGATGTTTCGGGTGAAATGTTTATGTTGTTGAGTTCAGCAAGGAATACTTGCCTATGCTCTAGAGACGATGCTAAAAGTTGCCAGACACTAACGTCGGATTTTATTCTTTTAAGTTGTTTTAACAAAGGGTTATCGAGTGGTTCTTGTGCCGCTGCCTCTTTGCCCTTATTGGCCGAGTTGTCGTTGTTCTGGGATTGACCATCTTTCCTATCGGAAAATTTTCCCGACCTAGTTAAAATATCGACTTCGTCTTCCCAAACCTCATGGTAAGAAAGCCATGCGTCGTCATAAACCTCTTCAAAATTTAGGGATGCATCCCATGCATCATCTTCATCGCTATCCCATATTCCATTAATAGATAAATGGCCAAGCGATGACATGGGTTCGATAAGTAAAGTGGGATCGAAGCCTAGGTCATCGATTATAGAGAAAATGGACTCCTCGTGAGATGGGAGGGGTTTTTTATTATTATTTAGGGCATGTGCTGACTTAGGTAACGGTAAGGTGCCGTTATCAATAATGTCTTGGACCGCGTGTTTTAAAGTCCAACACTTATCAGTCTCGTGGCCCTTGCCACGGTGATACTTGCAATACTTTGATGTATCATAGCTCTTGGACGTTTTGTCCTTTGGGATATCGAGAGTAGGCCCAATTGGCTATAAATAATTCTTTTTGATAAGTTGTTCGAGAGCTTGAGTGAGAGTCATGCCCAATGGGCAAAGGCTCGTCACTCTCGACATTGAGGTGTGCCCTCGTGGAGGACATTCACCTCATTCACCTTCGTGGTACTGGTTCGCTTGGTGTTGTTATTGTTATTGTTGCCCTTAGTCCATTTTTCTTATGAATTGGGAAGCTCATCCTCTATAGCGAGTCCTACCTCTATAAGTTGGAGGAAGTTGCTTCTTGGTTCGAAAATGAGATGCTTATTGAACTCGGGCCTCAAATTGCGTATCACGGTATACACTTGGTCTCTTTCTGAGGGTCTACTTACCATATGGGCAGTCCTCTCTCTACACCTAGTGACTAAGGTCATCAAAGCCTCACCTGCAAGGTGTTTTATGGCTTCTAGTTCCCGCATAGTAACTGGAAGCTCGGTATTGCATGAATACTGATATAGGAATGCTCGGCTAATGTCCTCCCACATTTTGACTTATTCAGTATCGAGTCCATAATACCAGCTGGAGGCGGGTCCATCTAAGGACATGGGGAAGATGTGCGGGAACAGTTCCTTGTCAATACCCTTGAGAGTGAGGGTAATGGTAAAAGCCCTAAGATGGGTCTTAGGGTTGTCAGTGCTCTTGAATTTGGATCGGTCCGAAAGGACCGTCTTATCGAGTAAGGTGCCCGTGAGTTTGGGCGTCATTCCCTCGATGTCATGGTATTGGTTAAACAGCTTATCGTGTTTCAAGATAGTCTCAAATTTCTTTAGTTTACCCTTGATTGGGTCAACTTCTTCAGCATTCTTGGTCTCAAGTTGCTCAACCTTTTCAGATAGGTTATGGATAAGAGTAGCAACGTCTTGGAGGGTAAGTGGGTTGGCAATTTCCAAGTTGAGTTGACGCACAAACGATGGATATGTTGACTCGAGTTCGGGAGATGAACATGACAAAGTTGACAACGAAGGTGATGGAGACGATGTCCTATGAAGTCGATTGTCCGCAATGCGAGCCCAAAGAACGGTTCTCTCCCTAGAGTTAATTCTGGAGTTAAGTTAGAAAGGTGTAAAGAAGAAAGGTCCCAAAGGAAAAGGAAGCACTTAAACTTCTAAGGGGAAAATGAACCGTAAAGCCCCCTGGTTTACAACTCGGTCCAAATGCAATGCAAAATGAAATGCAAGGGTCAAGCATGCAAATGTAATATGGTCTTCTACGTTTAGGCCTATACAATGGCTCTAATTCTCTAAGATTACAAATGATGGTTTATAGAAAATAAGGCTCCCACGACATACGGGGTGCTTACTATGTTATGGAGTGCACAAGCACCGTAAGTTACCGTTTTCGCTTCCATCGAATGGATGAAAGAAAAGTTCGTAAGTGGAGAGTTGTTCACGATATGCATGGAGAATCTAATGGATCCCCCATGTTACCAAACTCGTCCCCTTTAGGTTTAATCATTGATTACTTAGGTTGCGCGAACGCATGATACTACATGAAAGAGATGATGCATTTTGAACCAAATCGATTTACGTTTTTTTTTCTAACTCTTTTTTGAGTTTCACCCTCTTAAAGATAAATCCCTAGCGGAGTCGCCACTACAGGGGCCTCGTCCCTCTCGCTCGGTGGATGCGCGAGGCGGAAGTTGAAATAAGGGGCGCGTACCCCCCACGGATTAAGGTGCGTGTATGGGGGTATAATCGTCATTTTTGTAATGTGTAAAATGGCACAAATAGGGTGCTTGGAGTCACCACCTTATTTAAGGAAAATAAGGAAACCATTTTTTGACTCCTTTGATCATTTAAGCAAAGTCTAGATTCGGGGGCAATCGTACAAATTTGATGTGGGATGCATCCGATTTGTCCGTTTTTACGAGCGACCACTAATTGCGAATTAGAACCTTGTAATTCGATTTAGTTCCATAAGTGATTTGATCCTAAATGTTTTCTATGTTGTTTCATCATTCACTTTATTTAGGTAATCA
>ONZA01017045.1:12395-22952 GCA_900322205.1 Kewa caespitosa
CATGGCACCAAAAATCGCGTAAAACCATGCTCCACACAATGTACTAACTTGTGCTCATCACGAAGCTTTGTGCCCCCAATTATTTGGTGTTTTACCCATGATGGTAAGAGTCATAAATAAGTAAATTTGCAAGGTGCACTCACTTATTTGTGATATTTCCCATGATGGAAAATTTTATATATCGCGAAGTGATTAAATTAAGTAGAAAGCCATGTGCCTCCACTTATTTAATCACGCCCCTGGGTGGGGTCTGGGTGGGTTAAAATATCAACCAAAATAAAAACACGATGTGAGTAATAGAACTTTATATTCATGGCTGTCTGGAGGTGCCGACCCCATTCCTAATTCCATGGTGAATTAGGTACAAAACTGAGCTGTTTGGGGGTGCTTACCCCGTTACTTAGTTATATTACACGGCTGTTTGGGGGAGTCGACCCTGACTTACTCCGTCATGAGTAAAGAAAAGGGCTTCTTGGGGGTGTCCACCCCTTGTGCGACCTCTTGATCAGTGCATGTATTTACGAGAAAGTCTTATATAGAACTTCCTCAAACTGTTGATATTCCAGGGTTGTTTGAGCTTCCTTCCAGTCATATCCTCAAGGCGGTAGGTGCCAGGTCGTACTACTTCAGATATTTTGTACCTTCCCAGTTCGTAGAGAGTTTGCCGTCCTCGTTCTGCTTCCCAGTGGTTTCGGCTTACGAGGTCGCCAACCCTAAAGTTTTTCACCTTAACCCTGCGGTTATAGACCCTGGCCATGCACTGTTTGTAGACTTCCATGCGGAGCAATGCATCACCTCGAACCTCAGGAAGTAGGTCAAGTTTCTGCCTGAGCTTCAGTTCATATATCGACCTCGTTCAATCCTTTTACATGAGGGCTATGTAGGGTGAGCTCGATTGGTAACACCGCTTTGCTACCGTATACTAGCATGAAGGGGTTTTCTCCAGTTGCAGCTTTAGTGGTGGTCCTCGTGGCCCACAAGACTTCAAACAGTTTGTCAACCCACAGCCCTTTAGCTTTATCTAGCTTCTTTTTGAGCCCAATGACGATGATTTTGTTACTGGACTCGCCTTAACCATTGCACTGGGGTCGCGCAACGATAGTGAAGCGACATTCCACTCCGAGCTCGGTAAGCCAATCTGTGAGCTTGGGAATGTCGAACTCACGTCCGTTGTAAAAAATTATGCTCCTTGGGCACCGAAGCGAGACAGGATGTTCTCCTTGATGAACTTTCTCACGTCAGCGACTGTGATGGTCCTGACAGCTTTGCCTTCGATCCACTTGGTGAAGTAGTCCACCACCACAATGCAGAATTTGAGTTGGCCAGGGGTGATCAGGAACGAGCCCAAGATGTCCATGCCCTACGCGCTCAAGGATAGTGGCTCGAGAATACGTGAGAGCTCAGTGACGGGATGCCTTGCAACCGGTGAGTGATGCTGACACTTTTCGCAAGTGAGTACGAGGTCAGTGGCGTCGCCTAGTGCTGTAGGCCAGTAAAAGCCTAGTCTAAGCGCCTTGGCGGCCTATGTGCGGCCTCCGTGGTGAGTTCCACATATTCCATGTTGTAGATTAAGCAGGATTTCCTTTCCTTGAGTTCGCGAGACACGCCTCAGTAGTGGGCTGGAATAGCTCTTCTTATACAAGACGTTGTCACAATAAACGAACCATTTGCACTTTGTTTTCAGTTTTCTAGCCTCTTTTGGATCGTCGGGGAATTGGTCGTCGCGGAGCCGAGTGATAATGGGAGTCATCCGGTCATCACTACGATCAAGGGTGTTCACCTCTTTTGAGGCCTCAGTATCGATGCTCCGCTTCTCCAGTTCTTCCCTGAAGATATTTCGTGGGAACCCGGAAACTGCTGAACTGGCAAGGCGGGCTAGGGTGTTAGCATGCTGGTTTTCCAACCTACGTATGTGAAGTAACTCGACCTCCTCGAACTTCAGAATCTCGGCCTTTACGCTCAACAGATAGGCCTTCATGCTTCCTTCTCTCACCTCGTAATCTCCAGAGACTTGAGATACTACGACCCGTGAATCCATCTTGATCTTGAGCTTTCTTGCTCCTGCGCCTTGACCATGTTTAGTCCGGCCAATAGGGCTTCGTACTCTGCCTCGTTATTCGAGGCTATGAATTTGAACCTCATTGCGTATTCAAAAACGTCTCCTTCAGAAGAGGTGATGACAATCCCAGCTCCGCTACCATTCTTGCAAGAGGATCTATCGATGCTGATTTCCCAGCTCTCAGTCCAGTACGTAAGTTGCTCAGCTGTTGGGGTGAGCTTTGCAATGAAATCAGCAAGAGCTTAGCTTTTGATGGCCCTACGCGGTTCATAGGTGATGTCATAATCTGTGAGCTCATGAGCCCACACCTACGATCTCCCTGAGGAATCAAATTTGCCCAGTATTTTCTTCAGCGGCTGGTTGGTTAGGACTGTGACGGGGTGAGAAGTGAAATACGACCTTGATTTCCTCGAGCTGATAACCAAGCGTAGCGCAAATTTTTCTAGAGTCGAATATCAAAATTCTGGCCTGTCAGGGCGCGGCTAGAAAAGTATACTGGGATTTGGACCCAACCCTCTTCTCGCACGAGAACTGACACGACTGCTTGATCCGACACCGCCAAATACATGAAGGGCGTTTCTCCCGGGATCGGAGAGGCTATGCGAGGTAGGAACCTCAGATAATCTTTCAGCCTTTCAAAGGCTAACTCAGCTTCTTCACCCCATTCAAACTTGGCTCCCTTCCTTAGAGCAGTGAAGCAAGGTGCGCATTTGTCAACGGCTCTGGACATGAAACGGTTGAACGCAGCGATACAATCGGTCAATTCTTGAACATCTTTCACACATCGAAGTGGCGTCATGTCCAGAATGGCCTGGAACTTTTCTGGGTTCGCGTCTATGCCGCGCTGGTTAACCATTAATCCCAAGCACTAACCACCCTGTACACCAAAAATACACTTTTTTGGATTCAATGTCATCTTGTGACATCGCAGTGTCTCGAATGTCTCCCGGAGGTCTGCGACATGATTTATTGTGATCTTGCTTTTGGTGATCAGATCATCAACGTATGCCTCCAAGTTTTGGCAGATTTGTTTTCTGAAGACCTTTTGGATTAGCCTTTGGAATGTGACCCCTGCATTTTTTAGGCCAATCGGCATCATGATATAGCAGAATACGCCGTCATCGGTAATGAAGGCCATCGAAATCTGATCTTTCTCCCTCATGAAAACTTGGTGATATGCTGAGAATGCATCCATCAAACTGAGAAGCTCATGACCCGTGGTGGAGTCCACGAGCACGTCGATTCGCGGTGAGGGGAAGTCATCATTTTTACAGGCCTTGTTCATGTCGGTGTAGCCTACGCACATTCTCCATGACCCGTTGTGCTTTTTGACCATCACCAAGTTTGCTAGCCACTTGGGATACTAGCACTCCCTAATGAAGCCGACTTCGAGCAATTTGGCCACTTCTGCCAACGTTGCCTTACTTCTTTCCTCACCGAGGTGACGTTGTTTTTGTTTCGCTGGGTTTGCTCTGGGGTCAATCCCGAGCTTGTGCTCAATCAGACTTGGGTTGATTCCAGGCATTTCCTCCAGGTTGAAGGCAAAAACATCTTGATATTCGCGAAGTAGGGTGGCCAACTTGCTTCGCAGTTCTTCTTCTAGATTTGCCCCAATATAGGTGATTCTTTCTGGTCTGGCAGGGTCGAGGACGGCCCAAATTTTTCTCCCACGGCCTCGGCTCTTTCGTTTTCTCGGGTTTCGAGGTCGTACTGGTGGAAGCCTGGCCTTTCCAACATAAGGCATTGTGTTTCTTTCCCCTTTCGACTTTTCTTGTCTTCCACTTCTGGCGTTGGTTCTTTTCACTTCGTCCACGATGGAAAGTATTGCTGAGTCGGCCACCCCGCTGGGTATGGCAGGTGATGACTTGCTGAGGCACTTGATGTAACACTCTCGCGCGGCTTTCTGATCTCCCAACAGCTTTCCTACCTTGCCATCGTCGTTGTAGTACTTCATTGTGATAATGGACATCATGACCTTTGTGTTGATGGCGGTGAGGGTGGGCCGACCCAAGATGATGTTATATGACATGGGAACATCAACTACCAGGAATTCGGCTACAAGGTGTAGAGCGAAACTCTTGGGTCCCAAGCGGACTGGGAGTTGAATTGACCCTATGGGGTGGACCTCGTTACCTCTGAAGCCAAACACCGGATAGCTCAGGGGGACAATCTTCTGCAGGTCGTAGCCTAATTTGGCTAGACAATCAGACGCAATAACGTCGACGGAGCTTCCGGTGTCGATCATCGTTCGCTTCACCAAGGTATTAAATACCTTGATTTCGACGACCAAGGGGTCATCGTGAGGGTACTGTAGTGCCCTGGAATCGGCCTCATCAAATATGATGGGCTTCCTAAATTTGGGGCACTCCTCGACCAACATGGTTTGGCTGAGAGAACGCAGGTATGCTTTTCTTGCCTTTGACTTCACTCCTCCGCACGCGGGACCACAAGATATGATCGAAGCAACCTTGTTATTGGCCACCCCGGAGTCAGATGACTCATCTGAGCTACTTGCCCCCTGGATCTGTGATGCAGTGGTCTTGTTCTTATCCTTCACAAAATCACTGATTTTTCCTTCTTTGGCTAGCTTCGCGAGGTTGCGCCTGAGCTCACGACAATATCTCGTGGAGTGGCCATTTTCTTGGCAGTAATGGCAGAAGTAGTACCCGCCTTTTTTCTGACTCCTTCATAGGGGTTGCCTTTGGTATGAGTTTCTGGTCCATCCTCACATAGACCACCTCTTGGTTACAATTTAAGATTTTGTTGACCTCGGGAGCTTTTGGGGCCTTGTTAGCGGCCTTTCCCTGGTTATTCCTCCTACCACCTCGCCCCCTCTGCCACCTCGACCTCCTTTGAAGTGAGGTTTTTCGACATTGAGGGTTTCACCGCTTCTTTATTTGTTTTTCTTGTCGTGGCGAGGTAGTATTCCAATACTCAGTTACCAGATTGCAATTTGAGAGCTCCCACGAAGCGATAATCTGCATCGTCACGTCGCGGGCCTCATTAAACAGCAGGTTCGGATTCATCGTCTTTCGCCGGTTCAGCTCGATCTTGATCTCGGTCCCGTCTAGGAGATCATTGATGAATGGGCATCACGCAATCTTTTGGCAGAGGTTTTCGATCTCAAGGCACTGATCTGCGAACCGCTGCACATACTTTTTCGCTATCTCATCTTGCCCTTGCTTAACTTTTAGCAGGTATTCGACCATCTTACTCTCCCGCTCATTAGCTGTGAAGTGACTGACAGAGACGTCTGCCAACTGCCTAAAATAGTACATGCCACCCTGTGGAAGCGAGTTAAGCCACTTGAGGGCGAGTCCTACCCTATTCCCACAAAGAACCGACATAGAATGGCTCCGGTTCGGTTGTGGGTCATCATTGCGGCGTCATATGCCATCAGGTTTTCGATCAGTGAGGAGGTACCACTGTACTACTTTATCTTGCCCAGTTTCACTTCATGAGGAATTGGCTGATTCATAATGATGTCAGCAAATAGGGACTGCGTGGTCAGCCCCATCTGTACGCCCGTGGTGGCGTACTCCGGCAATTTCCCCAGCCGGGATGGGAAATAAGGCTTGAAGCCTATGCCCCCCAGTCGCTTCTCCTCTTCCTTCTTGCGAAGGAAGTGGCAGAGGTCGACGGGTAATTCCTCAGAAAGAACTGATCCTTCCTTTTTGCGCGAGTTCAAAAAATGACGCAAGTCAAAGTTTGCTCGCTCCGTGTTGTATGAGCGGTGACTCCAAGAGGTTTTGGGTTGTTTTCCCTTGGTCGCTTGCAGGATGTTCATCTCATTCTGTTAGGCCATGGCCTGGATCCAGTGGAGTGAGTGGAGCTCTCACGGTTGGAGATTGGGGAGAGGTCGCGAAGACATCACCACCGTAGTGGGTGACGGAGCTGGGATGTTGCCAAACCTCTAAGATGGGGTCTTTCCCTGGAGCATCGCTTGGATCTCATCACGCATCGCCTCCCTTATTTCCTTCTAAACTTAACGAAAGAGCTGCTCGAGCTGAGCTGGAGGGATGACTGCCTGCGGGATCTCGTCCCGAGGTGTGTTGGCCACGGATTCTTCCGCGTCGTTCTGACTTGACATGGTTCTCTTGTGGGTTGGTGTTGGGATGTGTTTATCACTTCTAAATCTCATGCACTAATCACACCCCACAGACGGCGCCAAATGTTGCGGGGTTTTTTGTAGTGAGCCCTCGAGGCGTCAAAGGGCGGCCACACACGAGGCGAGAAGCTTGATGCGACGTGAGGCTGATTTCACTTGATGCCTGCAAAACGAGCAAACGTGAATTACCCCCAGCGTGATCCGGAGAACGGTCCTCCAATGCTTAAGTCAGTACAATCAAGAGGTGACAGGCATGGGTGATGATGCAAGAACCATTGTACTCTGTGATGTGAGCAAATCAGTCTTGCAGGGAATAATTAGTGTGTTACCTTTTCAAGAAGGCCAAGGGTCCTATTTATAGACTCCTTGGGGATTGTGCAACCAATAAGAAACTGCCACATTTGCCCTAATTGGGTAAATGTGCCTTCAAACACTGTGGGTTGCAGCTGAATGCCATAATTGGGCCTGCTAGCTGGACCTGCCAGCTGTACCATTGACCAAGGAAGGTCGTCAGCGACCTGGTCATCACCCTCGAAGCATGTATCGTGAGGTGAGGGAGTCACATGGTGACGCTCTTTGCCACTGGTGCTGAGCTAGCGAAGTGACGCCAACGAGGTGGTCACTCCGCCAAATATTTTAGGTACAACAGTTATGATCTTTGTAATTGATTTCTTATGCAGAGAACACAAGATTTGTCGACGTGAGAAGGTTATAGTGGTTGTGGTGCTCAACGAGAACTAGGTGAAAAGGTGTGTAATTACATATGGGTGTGGGTTTGGTAAGGTGATGAGACTAAAATCATGAAAATAAAATTAAATTTTAAAATGAATCATGACACAAATGAGTTTCAAAATAAGATGCATGCTCTTGTAGCTTTTAGTTCATGAATTCTACGTTTAACTACTATTAATTTTGAGCGAATTTGTGTACATTCTTGAAGGTTGGCATTTCTTCTTGTCAAAGACCATCCGACGGACCGACCAATGCTTGTTATGTCGACAAGATTTGAAATGGTATTAGAAAAGATTTCTAATTAGTACATGGCTACTCCTTATCTTAGAATAGTATGATAGTGCAAGCTCTTTTCATCATCCCAAATGCTAGCAATTTGTCGAATTTTCAATGATTTAAGCTTCTTATGGAATATATATATTTTGCACTATATGTTTCAGTTATAACTGTTTTTTTTTCTTTTTGCAAAACAGGGAAATGTCCACTTCCCTCCCGATGATTTGGTGAATGATTCACTCCACCAATCACATTCTTAATTCCTTCCACTATTAGTAGCAAGGTAGGTTCTATCATGAATAATCTAATGGTGGCTATGGTTGAAATGCTGGTGCTTGGTTCAATTTGGTTGGGTCTTGTATCTAAAGGGTGTTACTGCATCACAACTTGTATATTGTTCATTGGGGCTAGACATCTTTAATGTTTGTTATTAGTTTTATTTGAAAAAGTCATTAGCTTCTGGGTGTAGTTTGCAATATAGCAAGTAGAGCCTCAAGCATCGTCATTCGACTGGACAAATGATCGTTCCTTTCTTTTAGTGTTTTTTAGAGTTTATGTTGCTACACCAATAATGCAAAATCAGTAGAGCTGCTGAATCGTGAGAGTGATAACAACTTGTATATTGTTCACTGAGGCTTGGCATCTTTAAGTTTGTTATTAGTTTTATTTGAAAAAGTCATTAGCTTGGGTGTAGTTTGCAATACAACAAGCAGAGCCTCAAACATCGTCATTCGACAGGACAAATGATCGTTCCTTTCTTTAAGTATTTTTAGAGTTCATGTTACTACACCAATAATGCAAAATCAGTAGAGCTGCTGAATCATGAGAGTGATAACAACTCTAGGCCTCTAGTGGTGTGCAGGATCTTAATCTGTGTGGTGCATATCCTTGTTTTTGTTTNGCTTATGTGAGGAGCTAGACATTTGTCTTGGTCTTGTTTTGCTTCCTTTTTTTTCTTTTCCTTTTTTTTTTTACTCTCTTATAGAGTTAAAATAAATTTTAATTATTTTATAGCTTCTTTGCCTTGGTTAGTCTTCTATTATGGAAAAATTCTGTAATTAACCACAAAAGAAAAAACAAAAATCCACTTGTACTGCTATAAGCGATGCACCAAACTACCCACCTTCTAATAAAAAGTATACACCCAGATTTTCTATATATGCTTCATGCTTCTTATAATAGTGTGGCTAAGGAGTTCAGTCTAGGTCTTTTATACTTGTTCTTTTTTGCCACTGTGATGTACTTAGGCGGCTGTAATGTTCCAGGGCAAAACATTTACACCACATTATGAGAAATTTTATGTTATAAATCATGATGAGGGACATTTTCTTCTGTTCACTCTCTATTTTTGTTTCAGTCCCTTCTTTTCTATTTTAGTCCACTTTGTTTTTTTTGTTTATTCAATTTTCCTATTATCTATGGATCATAACAAGAAAGGAAGTGTTAGGTCATGTGTGGATAATGTGAAAAAAGAAAAGTGATCGGAATGATGAAACAACAAAAGTATTTTGTCAAGTGTATGCAGAAGAGGTACATGCAGGGAATAGGCTTGGGATGCGTTTCATGGTCAATTATTTTGTTATTTGCAGGTTCATGAGGCCAAAGGATGGTGATAATGATGAATTTGACGAGGTCACAAATAATAAAATATGTGAAGAAGAGCTCTTACATCAAACTCTGAAGTAGGTGCAAGAAAGGAAGATTGTTTTGCCTCGGCGCAATTATCATGCCACATATTTATCAAAAAACAAAATGAGGACATCTTTTTGCTATGGTTGGCAGTTTGTTGTGAAAATTCTTAGGACCCCTAGTGAATGTTATAGAGTGTTTAGGATGGACTCGGATGTATTTCTTAAATTAATAAACTTATTAGTTGGTAATTAATGGTTGAGTCCTTAGCATGGACAATCTAATCGTAATGTTCAAGTAAGATTCATTCGGGTGAAACAATTAGTAGAAAATTTGATGAGGTTTTGAGATGTATTGTGCATCTTTCTAGAGATGCTATACGTCCACCAGATCCTCGGTTCAGGAATGTGCTAAGTAAAATCCGAGATGACTATAAGTTTTGGCCTCATTTCAAGAGTTGTATATGTGCAATTGACGGTACTCATGGTTGTGCTGTTATTACATCCAAGGAGGATGAACTCCTTTATATTGGTAGGAAGGTTACTCGAGGCAAAATGTGTTTGCAATTTGTAATTTTGATATGTTGTTCACTGTTTTTCAAGCTGGTTGGGGGATTCGCACATGATACGCGTATCCTTAATGCAATACTGATTAAGTACAAAAATAGCGATATTTTTGCTCATCCTCCGGAAGGTACATATGGCATGTACACCTTTTTTTTTTTTTTTTTTTTGCAAGTGATTACGGTGACTTACTTGATAAAGTGTGTATTATTTTTTTATCTAATGTTGCATTTATTTATTTGTTTTTTTCTTTCAGGACATTATTATGTTGTGGATTCCAGGTCCTAACATAAAGGGTTATATTGCTCCTTTTAAAGGCCAACGATTTCGATATCATTTACCCGATTTCAAGCGCTGAAGTCAACTGCCAACATGAAGTCATGAAGTCTTAAATTTTGCATATACTTCTCTTAGGAATGCCATATAAAGAACATTTGCGGTGTGGAAAAACCGTTGGAGGATATTATTTAGGATGTTTAGCTATACATTTTTATCGCAATGTAAAATTGTAGGAGCCATTATGGCTTTACATAATTTTATTAGGTTGAATTCTATTGAAGACAATGAATTTAAAGTGTGATCGAGACCCAAACAACATGCCATATGTCGAGGGAGAAGATGAAGAGAAAGACAATGATGTGATTGAGTTGGATGGGGCGTTAGATGATGCAGATATGGCTCATGTGCATGATATAATTGTTAGATCATTAATGAATTCTAAGTGAATGTAATCTTTTATTTTCTTTTGAAAAAAATCACATTATGTGAACTTTTGAGCTATTGCTCATTTTATATAAGGTATGTTAAGCAATTTCATAAAAGCTTGGTCAAACAATGTGTTCTTTTAAAGCACTTCTATATTAAGTTTGACCAAACACTTTCAAAATTTTCTAAAAGCAACTTTTTCTTGATGGGATCCAAAAGCAACTTCTCAAAAAAGTACTTTTAAGAAGTAGAAACAGCTTTTGAAAAGCTAGGTCAAACACATGCATAGATCTACACACCCCAAGGACAGAAGGGCCTTGCCGAAGTTTTTTTTTTTTTTTTTTTTGAAAAAAGCCCTCTAGATAGGTTTTTGGACGATTTTAAGTTTTTCTGTTTTATAGAGATGCTTTTTATCCAATAGGTGGTACATTTTACGTGTAAAGTGATACTTTGTAAAAGTACTTAAATTTTAAGATATAAGTTAT
>ONZA01017052.1:8789-22339 GCA_900322205.1 Kewa caespitosa
TACTAAACAACTATATCAAACAATCAAAAGAACGTTTTTTCATAAACAACTGGTTTACTAAACTGTATACATTCCCTTTGCAATAACCAATAAATTGTTCCACTTCCTTATAAGAAAAATAAAATCACTATCTTCTAAGCTTAAGCAAATCCATTACGAACTTTTATATAAAAAAAAAAAGTAAAAAAGAAAAAGAAACATAATCGTGTAGATAAGTTTCTTTTCAATATGGAAAAAAATCACATAATGTGCACTATGTGGACCATAAAGAGGTGATAATATTGTTATATTATACACTCTTAGTTGTCATATAAAACTACGAATAGTATTTTTTTTAAATTAAAAATAAAATAAAACTATTACTAGTGTTGGAGGTATTTTTTTTCTATATTTTACAAAATGGTAAACATAGCCTGTTTGATATTTAGAATAAATTAATAATTGTAAATATAACCTACAATGTCTGATCTAATTCTCACACTACCTTTTTGTGTTACAAAGAAAACATGACCCATTAGGAAGTAATATGGACTAAGGACAAAGCTGTAATTTTGCTCTTGTTGTTTCTATATGTATGCACAATTGCTAGGGCTCACTTTAGTTGAACAGTTCACCTATAATATTTCACATGGTATCAGGAGCCCTAGATTAACCTTGCCTTTAATTTTTTTTTCTTCCTCCCTAAGCTTCCGTCTAACCATAACCCTAGCTCCTACACTATGTCAACCGCCTCCTCGCCGCCACTAGCCACTGATAGCTTTGTCGGTGTCCCTCTTTATGCTGCACATAGCCCCGCAACCCTATCCGTCCATTCTCCACAACTGCGGGCATCATCGGCTCCCAAAGCCCGAGGGCCGAGGCTACCCCCTAATTTTGTACAGCCACCCATGCCTTTTCTCACCGGCATAACCTCCTCTAGGCCGTGGCAACCCCCACCCTCGTGGCCATCTCCAGCATCTCCAGTCAGACAATGTATTCCCAACCCGCTTACACCTTGTTTCCCGATAATACATATGAGCATGGCTCCTCTTCTCATCACGATATGTCTCTTCCTCCATCACCTCTTACCGCCGCATGCTACTCTAGTCGACCCCCTTGTTGGGAAATTTTCCTCCCTCGGTCTTGACAATGGATTTGACTACCCGAGTTACCCACGTTCCTCCCCTATGAACATATTCTCATTTAATATTGAGAATCATGTCATCATAGTTTTCACAACGATTGATGATTTCTTGTCTTCACAACGATTGATGATTTCTTGTCTTGGTGCACACAATTCACTACGTTCTTGGTTACAGATCAGATATCGGAGTTCGTTGTTGGTACCCAACTATCAACATGTCAACATGATCCTCTCTACAATGCGTGGCTCCAGTATGATCAATGCATTTTTTCTTGGTTGTTTGCGACCTTTTCAAAGGAGCTCCTTACCGAGGTACATACGATTGTTCACTCTTATGAAATCTGGTCTGCTTTGTGTTCTTATTTTAACACTGCTGGTTTAGCTCGTGCTATGTAACTTAAGCCCGCATTGCATAGTCTCTGTAAATGGATTCCCATTCTATGGATGATTACTTTCGTCAGATTAAGATAATTGTTGATTCTCTTGTTGCTATTGGTTCCCCCGTTCTCGACCAAGAATTGATTGAAAATACGTTGAATGCACTACCCCATGACACTTATGGTGGATTCATCAGCTCTGTAGCCCTCATGCTCCCGACCTTGACTTTTAGCTCTATGAAACCACATCTTATTGTATGATCATTAGGTGTGCATGGAGATGGATCACGACACTGCTTCCTTCAGTCATCAGGCTCTTGCGATCTCTC
Source organism: Kewa caespitosa (assembly GCA_900322205.1). Lineage (NCBI taxonomy): Eukaryota > Viridiplantae > Streptophyta > Magnoliopsida > Caryophyllales > Kewaceae > Kewa > Kewa caespitosa. Next base: position 10,619 of record ONZA01017052.1, read on the forward strand.
TCTCTACATCGGGCACCGCGTTGGGTTGCTCCAAGGAAGAGGGTGGTTCTTCGCCCTCCTCTACCAATAATAGCAACCGAAACAACAATTGCAACAACTACAATTGTAACAACAAGAACAATAGGAACAACAAAAACTGCAATAATCTACGTGATGACTCTTGGCCCTCTCAAAATCAGCCTTCTCGGGGTATGCCTATGTGTACTGTTTTGGTTAATTTGGTTGTGTCATCGTTTGATATTGCTAGTGTCTCTGTTGTTTATGACATATACGTCTTGGTCACTATGGTCCTCGGGTGTTAGCGAGACTTAGAAGTCAAGCTGTAGTTTCGTCTCCTCATAGTCTAGATCATTGTCTTCCTTTCCGTTTGGGAAAATCTCATCATTTAGCTTAGGATTATGTTGTTCATGTAACAGATTCTCCATTACATTTAATACATTTAGATGTTTGGCAATCTATTGTTTTATCCTCAAAAGGCTTCAAATATATTGTTTGTTTGTGGATGATTTTACTCGATTTACATGGATTGATCCCCTTCGTTGTAAATATGAAGCTTTTGAGACGTTGAAATACTTTCAAAAACTTGTGGAATATGTTTTTTTATTGCGAATTTTGTTTGTATTAAAGTGATGGAGGGAAAGAATTCGACAACGGGCCTTTAAGAGAACATTTTCTTGATTGTGGTATTTGTTTTCGAAAATCATGCCCTAACACTCAACAACAAAACGGTCTTGCAGAGCTCAAACATCGACATATCGTCGAAATGTTGCCCCCTATGCTTGTTGAAGTCTCATATACTGATGATTTTTGGGTAGATGCGGTCTACACCACAGTTGACATAGAGAGGGATCACGACACCACTTCCCACATCCGTTCTTGTATGGATTTCTCCCTTTGAAAAGTTGTTTGGTTTAACCCTGACAACAAGTATTTAAAAGTCTTTGCATGTGCGTGTTTTCCCAATTTTTCGGCCAGATCGGCTGACAAAATTTAACCATGATCTAAACAATGTGATCTTTTTTAGATACGCGACCAATTATAAAGGATACAAGTTTTTTGATCCACTTTCAGATCATATCTATGTAAGTCGTGATGTTCATTTTCATGACAACATTTTTCTCACACATCATTGGTTCTATCCCGATCTCGGTCTTCCCCCAATGTGAATCATATTGGTACTCTCGATTCTGAACATCTAGTTCACAACACCTATGTGACCCTCCCTACTCTTGCCTACCGTGCGTAATCGGGCACACTTGATCAGATGTTGGGCCTGATTGGGCAAGTTCACGTCCAATTGCTAGTACATCCTATTTTCCATGCCCGATCGGGTATGATTCCACTGTCGTTGTGCCCGATCGGGGGAGTCCATGACTAACCTCAGATACATCGTGCCTTCCCCACCCAATCGAGCACCCACATCGTCTTGGACAATTTTCCGAGTTCTCCAGATCTCTCCTCCGTTCACCCCTCGTCTTCAGAGACCCTCACGATCTCCCCCGATGTGCCATCAATGCCTAGAGACTGTATCTCACCATCTTTTATCCCTCCAATCTCCCGAATATCAATGGTCATCCCATGCAAAACTAGGTCAAAGTCTAGGATTGTCAAACCTCGGCTTATATTGTCTATGGTCGTCCAAGTCATGTTATCCGAACCTTCTAGGTCTAGTGACGTCAACAATGACCCACATGGCGTGTTGCCATGGTCGACGAATATAATTCTATGATTGTCAATGATATTTGGGACCTAGTACCGTATGATCCGACAAAAGAATTCGGTCTCTAGTAAATGGATTTAAAAATACAAATATAAATTCGATAGAAGCGTGGAGCACCCTAAAGCACGTTAGTTGTTGGAGGGACGAACTAGTAAGAAGGAGTTGATTACCATGAGACACTCAATCACGTTGTTAAACCACCCACCATTCGCCTGTTTCATCTTTGGCAATTACCTACGCTGGGTTATTTGTCAGCTCGATATCAAAAATGCCTTCCTTCACGGTCAATTGACTTAGGAGGTCTAAATGTGTCAACCAACTGTTTTTCTCCATCCTGACTACCCCAGACACGTTTGTAAGATAAAGAAAGCCTTCTATTGTCTAAAGCAAGCACCCTATGCTTGGTTTCACAAGTTTAGCAGTTTTCTCTTGTCTCATGGTTTCTCTTGCAGCCACAATGATACTTTGATATTCACATACCGAACTGTGGAGCTCACCATGATTCTCCTCATATATGTGGATAACATCATCCTTACCGGGAACCCTCCTTCAGCCTTGTCCTCTTTCATTAACTGCCTCTCACAACAATTTGCAATGAAAGATTTAGGACCGCTTCACTACTTCTTGGTTATCCAAGTTGTTCGATCTCCTCACAGGTTAATCCTATCTCAAAGAAAAAAAGCACATCCATGACCTTATCCATAGATTCCACATGCATAGAGCCAAACCCGTAAATACATCTCTCTCGGCTAGGACTATCATTACACTATTGGATGGTGAGCTACTGTCACATTTGTCTGAGTATCGTAGTATGGTAGGTGTTTTACATTATCTCAATATGTCACGTCATGACATTTCTATCGTAGTACATCAAGCTTCTCAGTTCATGCATACCCCCCAAACTGCTCACTTCTCTTTTTCCATATGTATTCGATCAGGTTCTTGATTGGTACTCTCAACCATGGTATTTGTCGTCTCCCTGCGAAGAGTCCGCCTCTAATGGGCTGGTGCAAGGACTCTTGCCATTCCATTATAGGTTATCTGGTATTTTTCGGTCCAAATTCAATTTCCCGGCTTTCAAAGAAACATCCAACAGTCTCGAAGTCTTTCATCGAAGCGGAATATCATGATGTGGCCTATAGAGTTTCTTAAATCATCTGGATTCGCAAAAGTGATGAGTGCCCATATTACATGATGTTATCCATGATTTGCGCTTACATTTGATCGTAATTTGCATTAATTTGAATGGCTTTAGCTCGCTTTGGTTACGATTCGGTGATACCGTTTTCACTCGAGTGTTCTTGTATTTTTGATACATTTTAGGGCTTTCACTATGACCCAAGAATGCATATGATGACTTGGGAATGTCGAATATGCGGGAGAGCATGGCGAGGCACGAAGCAAAGTCAAAATGGCGAGGAAGGTACCTTGCCCGATCGGGTAAGGTCAAGGCTCTGCATGTCGTGGGTTTTTCAAATGCTCGAGCGGAAGGATCCAAGGTGTCATCGAGCCTGATTGGGCGGCTCGATTAGAGTACAATGCCGTACGAAATTTATTCAACCGATTGGGCATGGTCAAGCATAATTTAAGCCCGATCGGACACGAGCACGGAACGGGTTTTTCGCGAGTTTCCTAATTATAATTTAATAATTTTACTTTTTGGTTCAATGTAAGAATTCCTTCCTATGTTTTTTTTATTCATTAAGTTAGTTTTTCTTTAGTTCATTGCTCTCTTTTACTCAAGACTCAAGTTTTATTCTAGGAGATTACGAATAATTGCTCAAGAATTTCCTTTGATTAAATATTGATTCAAATAGAGTTTCAAGTATTTTTCTTCAATATATGTCTCTTATTTGATCAGGGTTTACAAGATTATTATTGTTGTCTGCTTTATAAGCATGAGTGAGTAGTTCCCGTGTTCTAGGGTTAGGACTATCCCAACAATGGTTTATTGACTTTAAAAGTTGGATCTTTTATTATTGTTGTCAATACTATATTGCTTATTATTGATATTTCTAGGGTTCTTAATGCTTATAAATTCATTGGCCACGAATTTGCATGATCTAGATATTAGGTGAAGAGCCAAGAGATGAAACGTTAATATTGGAAAGCCTAGAAATTGATCTAGAGTTTAAATCACAAGAGTAGGTCTAATTCTTTTGAGATCGTCAAATAATTATCACAAATCTTAATGGGTTTAAGTTGATTACAATAACCATGAGAATACGAGATTGGTAAATATAGATATTGTTTCGGGTATTTTTGGGTAAGGAGAGTGGACCCTCGAAGACTTAAAGGGTTGTAAAGCTTCAGCTGTACGAGATGAGGTGCGTTCTGAAGTGGCTCATCAGAAGAGGAGTACCTGCACAGAAAGCGCACATGAACTGCCCTGGCGTGGTCCCGGGAACGGTTATCTGACAGTCAAGTCAGTAATGGGGTTCCAAATTGGTTAGCCCGAAGAGGAAAATAGAAAGCTCTTTAGGCAACCAAATCTTTCTTCAGGAAAAAGGAAAGACTTGAATGGTTTAGAGAGAGAAACTAAATAAGCTAATGAATCAATTGTCAAGATCAATTATTCTCTTCTTACCCTTGAAAGGTTTGCATGCCTCATATTTATAGACATTCTCCACGTGATGCTAGGATTGCGGCTTGTCCATCGAGGATGCGCCACATGGACATTCCTTTCATGGCCTCGTAAAGGTATGGGACTTGAAGGCCGCCAATCAGGTCTGAGCATGTGCGAAGCACCCGTGTCATCCTTATAGGCTTCTTGAACCTTCCACTTTCCCTCCTTCCCAAGGAAGTACTCTGGGGGAATGAGCTGGCGTCCTTGCTGTGTACTGCTTCATCACCCCCCTCGGCTTTCACTTGCTTGTTGGCTTCCTTCCCCCCTCGTCTGGACTCTTCATCCCCGAGAGAGGGGGGAGAACACCTTAGGCCTGCAAGCTATGGATACTTCATCCTGCTCTTGGGACGAGGGCGAAGGTCAGGTGCCAAAGGCACAAAGAATCAGAAGAAGGTGAAACCCATCTCACGAGGGTGGCCACTAGTCGGTCAACGAGAAACAGTGGGTTGCTGAAAGGGGGACCCGGTCAAGGGTACGAGTGGATCGAGGCGGGTTGTTGGACGAAGTAGACCGAAGAGATCCAAAGGCTGTAGTGGGGCCCGAGACAGAACTGACCAAATATTTGCCCCTCGGATTAGGCAGAGTCCGAGGTTTCGACGAGGGGGCTTACCTAAGACAAAAGGACTAGACGGGAGAGGAGATTCTCAGGCATCCGAGGGAGCGACCCTTCATATTTTTCTACTTGTCTCAAGATGATTGACTGAGGGGGCGTGTGACATGTGGCGAGATCTGGAAGTTCATCTTGACATGGGTCCCAACTGACACGACGTTTTCTCAACTGATACTACGTTTCGCCTAACCCTCTCTCCTCCCCTATAAATATAACGGGCCTCCTTCAGTTGCTCTCTTCATTTGCTCCATTTTTTCTCTAAATTCAGAGAGAGTAAATTTTAGAGAGAGAAAGAGAGAGAGAGAGAGAGAGAGAGAGAGAGAGAGAGTTCGTGCCTTGCTCAAGCTAAGGATCAGGTCGTCCAAATGTCTTCGTCGTCGTCTCATCATTTCCAGGTACCGTCGTCTCTTTGTAAATATGTACCTTAACAATGAATTTGAATGGGATCCCATCCTTGGCGCCTTTGTCGAAGTGACCCCAAAGTCTCATCAAGAGCGTCTAGGGAGGTTCATGGAGACATTCAGGCTCCTCCGTGAGAACGAGGACTCCCGGGCTGAAGGTCTTGCCCCTGGGGAGGTACCTCTTCGTGCTCAGGATCCTCTGGGTCGGAACTCGACAAGAATAATCTTTGCCCAGCAGAGGGTCCCATACATGTGGGTGGCAAGCAGGGGGTCGACACTTCGTCTGGCCCCCATCTCGAGGAAATTAGAAATAATTTGTCGGCGAGTAACCCCAACTCTTTAGAAAAAGATATCAATAATGATAATAATGTCGATGCTTCGTCTCTGGCGAACTCGGAGGTACTGGTGCAGGCTCCACGCATCCATAGAAAAACTGTCGCTAGGAGGATGGCTTGGACAAAGCAAACGGCTCGGAGGGTGCCCTACATTCTTGAGGATCAGCCTAACCCGTTGTCCGCCGAGGCCTCCAAGTCAAAGCCTCCCGAGAGGCGAAAGCTCGTTCTAGATGAGAGTTTGGACTCGGCTTCGTCAGTTGGTAAGTTCTTAAATTTCTTTTCTTTGTTGCCTTGGTCCTAGCTGGCTCTTCACACCCCTGATCCCAATGAGATCACCGTAGCTTGTCTCCCGCTGTACTCTATTTCGGAGGATGTGACGAGAGCAGTTAAGAAAATGAAGATGGAGAAGACGGACGAGGAGAAGGTAGTCGCGAAGGAGGATCCGAGCACGATACCAAGCGGCTGGAGTATATATGAGGATGATTTCGACCACCATTTGTCGTGGGTTGGCGGTCCTACAAGGGCTTTCTTGTTGGAGCCAGAGGGAGGCTCGATGGTCGATCCCCCCGAGGGTTTCGTCGCTTTTCACAAACTCTCAGGCAATTTGGCTTTCGACTGCCTCTTCATCCCTTTACCATCTGCCTCCTGAGGGCTTATAGTATTGCCCCAGCATAGCTCATCCCCAACACTTGTGGACATATCACCTTCTTTACTATTTTTTGCCATATACATAAAATAAAACCGACCCTCGGCCTATGATCCCTCGTGACCAACGGTCCCAGACCGCATCCTTTCCTACATTCTATTTTTTATTTTGAGCCCAAGCACGAGTTTACTTTTGGGCCTTTATGCCGTCCAAGAACTAATTTTGGGTCTTTGACTTTTCTTATGTCGGAACCACAGAGGACGGTTTCCTCGACGGGATTACCAGATGGAACCTTGCTCTTATCTCGGCTACCCTCGACGAGCCTTTGGCAGAGGACGAGGCCGCTCTGACGTTGTTTCGCTGAGAGGAAAGGTATCGGAGGGCCGATACAACGATCTTTGTGAAGATGCCCCTTTGGTGGATCCCTGAGAGGAGGTGGACCGAGAACGAGGAGTTTTTGGTGCACCATGGGATCAGCAATGCCATAGACCATGGTACTTTTTGTCTATTTCCCTTCCATTTTCTCTTCGATTATTGCATATCATTAACTCACTTGCTTCGTCCTACTTTTTCCAGAGGTTGTTCGTGCTTCTCTTCTGACCACCTTGGCGGGGTGGATATGATGGGGGCTTCTTCTATATATGGAAGATATCCAAGCCAGAATAGTGGCCGAGAACAAGTTGCTTCTTGCTGAGACGAGGGCGGTAAGCTTTTGTAAATGTTGTATTTCCTTCATATTATGATATCTTCATCTGCTCCCTCATCTTTCATTTGCGTGGAGCAAGGAAGCGAAGAAAGGAGCCGGGACAAAGCGAAAGAGGGAGATGACAACCTATTCGTCTCGAGTCAGGGGTTCTTCGTCCACCCCCAATGCCACAGGTTCCCCGCTGTCCAAACTTCAGAAGAAGGTGGCAAACGGGAAGGAGCTGAAGAACATGGTCGAGGTCGTCTCTGACAAGAGCCCCGAAAGGGACGTTCATGTAGCTATTCCAACGCCGCTTCCTTTTTCAACTCCCCCGTCTGGGTCCTTTGAGGACAAAAGGAAAGTTCCTATTGTTTGTGGCTCGCCCCCCTGCCCCCAATAGGGCTTCGTCGGGGGGCCTTATTCCCCGATATATTTCCCGGATTCCGGAGGAGAAGGACAGGGTGGCGGCCTCCTTCCTGAAAAGGGCTATTCCTGGGGAGGACCTTCGGTACCTGAAGGATCATCCAGGTGTCGCCGAGTACATGAGTCATCGCTTGGCTATGGAGGTATGCTTCGTCTCCCAGTGTTGTGTTTTCCTCCTTTCTTTGAGCTGACAAGTCTCTGTTTCATCTCACTGGCGGTGATCCTGCATCGGCACTATACCAAGCTTGCTAAGGCAGAGGCGTCAATTCGGGATGCCAAGAAGGAGAGGCTTGTGACTGTAAGGTCCAAGGAGAAAGCCAAGAAGGCGAAAGGGAAGGCTGAGAAGGAGAGAGATCGGTTGGCCCAATGCTATGAGGCCTTCGAGAAGGAGAAGGTCGAGATGGAGGCGAAGCTTGCTGTTGTCGAGGCTAAACTAGCCAAAGAGAAGGGCGAGAAGTCTACTGTTGAGGCTGAACTAGCCAAGGATAAAGACGAGAAGTACGGTGCTCTTGAGGCTAGTTCGAAGATGTCTGCTGAGCTGGAGAAGGAGAAGGCCCACTCCAAGGCCCTTGGTGATGCAGTGGTCACGTCCGAGAGGGTTTTCTTGGAGAGGATCAAGGAGGCTTTTATGGCCATCTTCGGCACCGAAGACGGTTTCGAGTGTCTGCAAGCGAAGAGGGTTGGCCAGCTGGTGGCCATGTTGAGGAAGGACCCTTTGAACATTGAGGAGGCCTATAGAGACGAGTTGAGTTGGGAACCTCGTAAGCACTTCGGCCAGGTCACGGCCGCTGACCTTCTGGCCTTTGACACCTCCTTCCTGGATGACATGGGGGATTACTTAGGATCCCGCATGGCGTGGGAGCTGGGAGCCAGGCCGGTGCTGAGAATGTCTCTTCTCCTAAGAATGACGTCGAGGGGGTCTCTTCTCCTAGGGGTCATGATGTTGTCCCTTCTCCTGATGATGCTGCCATTGTTTCCTCTCCTAAGTCTTTTTTGCCTTGTTGAGGATTGTAATGTGATTTTTCTGCTTTTTGGGATTTATGCTTTGTAAAGGAATTGTGGACGAAGTCTTTTTTCGATTTGAATGAATATTTGTTGTCTGCTTTTTAATGTTTGCACTTCGTCTTGATTTCTGCACCGGACTTGATCAATTGATGCTTGCTGATTATGCGAGGACTCATGGTGGGGCTAGGGTCTCTCGTTCCTTTGCCCCTACTTGAGCAAGGCTTGGTCAATCGTGCCGAAAAGGTCCAAACGAGGGCTTTCCCTTCGTCTCACGCTCCTTGAGTTGGGAGTGGTGATTCTCTGCTGTGCCGGGGGGTTGGTTTCGGCTTTCAATATTTGGAAGTTTTTTGGGTGCTTTTTGAGGAGGCTTACAAATCAAGGCTTTTTCTATGCATGCTTTATCTTCTTGAGAAATGTTCCCTTCTTTCTGGATTGTTCGGCCTTGTTATCTTCTTGGGGCACGTTACGCCACATGTCGCGCATCCCTTGTTTTCCTGGGATGATCCAGACCGTTGATCAGTTTTTGCCTTGCCTATAAAAGGATGCTCCTTGGTCATTTTCCCCTTGCACCTTTCATTTTCTTCTCTCAACTTCCTTTCAAAGTAAAGAAACATGTTTCTTCTCTTTCAATATTCTATCAGCTTCGTCCCTTCTCCCCTCTTATCTAGGGCGAGATGGGTTTTGTCTGTGGCTATGACGACCCTGGGGGTTTCATCTCTTTAGTTGATCCATGTTTTATGCTTTTTGACAACGCCCCCCATAAGGTTGGTATGCTTCTCTTATTTGGCTTCGTTGAGTTACATCTTTAACTGATGGAGGGATGCCGGTCGGTAGGGGCTTGTGTAGCTGTTCTTCGGCCTTTGAGTTCCTGAATGGACTGGTGATGGATTTTCATCCTTTTTCCATTCACGGGCTAGAATATGAGCTTGTCCACTTATTGTTGTCCCTCGCAACTTTCCCTTCAGAGGTTTGAGAGAGGCAGCCTCGCCTAGTTGCTGTATCTCGTCCTTGCGGGATAACAGAGTGGTGGAGCTGGAAGTTGGAAAGAGGTGTTGGGTGGCGGTGGTTGAGGATACGGTCGAAATTCACTCCTCTAAGGTGGGATGAACTTGGCATATTACATCACGTCTGCGTCCCCCAACTCGTCCAATGACGCCTTCTCGGCGCATATGCCCTCTTTCTGAGGCTTCGTTCGTGCTTTCCCCTCTGCTGGAATTTGGAGGGCTCTCCCCTTGGCGGAAGAACTTGGCGTATTAGGTTCTTTTTTTTTTTGTGTTGAAATCCATGTAATGAATTTCAATACATGAGAATGAGATTTTTGGTATCTTCCCTCTAGGATAGGGTCTCGTCTAACCGTGATGTAGACTAAGTTCATTTTCGCCCAGGGTGGGGTTTCGTCTAACTGTGACATAGACTAAGTTCATTTGCCCCGACGATGGGGTTTCGTCTAACTATAATGTAGACTAAGTTCATTTTCCCCCAGGGTCGGGTTTCGTCGAACCGTGACGTAGACTAAGTTCATTTGCCCCCAGGGTGGGGTTTCGTCTAACCGTGATGTAGAGTAAGTTCATATGCCCCCAAGGTGTGGTTTCTTATTTTAGTGTTGAAGAAAGGAAATAATCGTAAGACAACATGTAAAGGAAAGGCCTGTGAGCCAAAAAGGTTTCATTCATGGCTGTTTGGCGGAGCCGACCTCTTTCGACCATCGGCCTTTACAAAACAAATAGTAGGCTATTTGGGGGTGCCTACCCCATTCGGCAAATGGCCTTACAAAAAGGATAGTAGGCTGTTTGGGGGTGCCTACCCCATTCGGCCAATGGCCTTACAAAAAGGATAGTAGTCTGTTTGGGGGTGCCTATCCTGTCATCTACAAACTCAAGTCTAGGAATCAAAAGGTTGATAAGAGGTTGTTAAGGGGTTCCTACCCCGACGAGGCTCCATGACGAGACCGCGTCCTATATGAAGAAGTCTTGGAGGTTGTTGATATTCCAAGGCCAGCCTATTTTCCTTCCGGTGTCTCCAGTCGGTAAGTCTTCGAATTTAGCACTTCTATCACCTTGTAGGGTCCTTCCCAGTTTGGGGTCATCTTCCTTTCTTCATTGTGTCTTCCTACGGACTCCATAGTCCTTAGGACGGGGTCTCCCACATTCATCTTTCTCATTCTCACTCTTCGATTGAAAGCTCTGGTCATTCTTTCTTTTTAGATCTTGGCCCTCAATAGTGAGTCTCCTCGTACCTCTGGGAGAAGGTCGAGGTTATTTTTTATCTTCTCATCATTTGTCTCGGGGGTCGAAGTGCTCGATCCTCAGACTCCTGCTAGCAAGTTCTAATGGGAGTACTACTTCGGAGCTGTAGACGAGGTTGAAGGGTGTCTCTCCTATGATTGCCTTCTCAATTGTTCTCGATGCCCACAAGATTTCTGTTAGCATGTCGGCCCATATCCCTTTGGATTTTTCGAGCTTCTTCTTGACTCCGTTCACTAGGATTTTGTTGCTCGACTCCACCTGACCATTCATCTGGGGCCTTGCGACTGCAGTGAAGTTCGCTCTTATTCCGTACCCGGTCAACCAGTTGGTGAGCTTTGGTGTATCAAATTGTCTTCCATTGTCGAAGATGATGCTTCAGGGGGTGCCAAAGTGCGTGAGGATATTATCTAGGTTGAACTTCTTTAAGTCTTCCACCGTTATGTTTTTTACAGCCCCAGCCTCGATCTATTTAGTGAAGTAGTCGACGGCGACGATGGCATACTTCAACTGGCCCGGGGCCTGTGGGAAGGGACCCACAATGTCCATACCCCAAAGGTGGAAGGTTAATGGAGATAGAAGGGCATCAACTCGGCGGACAGGAGCTTTGGGACCGGCGCGAAAACTTGGCACTTTTAACAGGTCTTATTCATTTCGGCTGCATCATTCTTCAGGATAGGCCAGTAGAAATCTAGCCTCAAGATCTTGTGAGCTATGGTTCTTCCCCCTTGATGGGTCCCACAGATTCAGACGTGGGCCTCTCGGATGATCTCCTTCCCTTGGGGCTTCGAGACATGTTAGGCCTCCAAATTTCGGCCTGACACGCAGAGCTCAAGGCGTCATCAGTATAATCAGCACGTCAGCATAATAGCGCATCAGGACGGGTATATCCCCAAATTAATGACAAGAGGATTTGTAACGTAAATCCTTGACTTTATGATTGGAGCAATAATGGTGACAGTTTAATGCAGCAGTAAAGACCACATTAAATATGGAATAATTGCCAGATCAAGACGAGGCATCAGCT
>ONZA01017056.1:6779-17897 GCA_900322205.1 Kewa caespitosa
AGACTAAAGGGACCTTGAAGGGTCTCCGTCATGCAGAAACATATCCAATGGCTCTTCAGCTTGGGTCGCGCCTCTCGTACCCATGCGAGCGAGGAACGCCTACATGTCTTTTTTTTCTTACGTCAACTTTATCTCTTTATTTTGTTGTTGCTAACTTTTACCGATTTACCCTTACAGAAAGTAGTCTGGCCTCAGCAATTCTGCTGGCGATGGTGCCGAGGCCTCAAGCGGGCTATTAACAGCACAGAGGTGGTCTTGCCTCTCAAGCTCAGGGTTCGAGCCATTCGGCCCATATGTGGGCGGTTCTTGGCTGTAATTCTGGAGATGCCTCATTCGAACCAGCCAGAGGCGGGGCCTTCCCGCAGGAGGTGTGCTGGTTCAGCGCCTCACTGCAGCATAGGTGGGAATGAGGACTAGCCCGTTCCTTGTAAGTAGTGGCTCCATGGGGGTCCCTTGAACTCCTTTTTTTTTGTGAAGAATAAATGTTATTGGTAAGGAAAGTTTATTTTCGAAATTTTATTGGTGTTCATGTACACATATGACAAAAGAATAAAAACATAACGATGAGTAAAAATTTATGTACGCATATATACATACAATAAAATAAAAAGATGAGTGAAAATTTGTGTACACATATACAGAAACAAAAAAGAATAATAAAAATTAAAAATCAAAAAAATGAAATAAGTTTATGAACAAACTTGTAACAAATATCCCATGAACACATATATGCACAATGAATGGATAAAAATTAAAGTAAATTAATAAAAAAAAATAAGATGAAAATTCATTTACAAGGGGGGCAAAGAGATTAAAAATAAAAAAGCAGATGATTAAATCCTAATCCCGAATTAACTCTACTTGAGTGAATGATCACTTAAATACAACGTTCGACGGCTAGCGAATATGTTAATATTCGCTTGGAAGCCAGTGAATACAAGGAAATCGCTGAGATTCCAGCGATTATGGTGGGAATCGCTGGGTGCCCCAGAAAATTTGGGCATATTCACTGGGTGGTGCCCAGACCTGATACTTTGTTTTCCCTTTTGGGAGCGTTTCTGCATGCATTGCTATAAATTGGTAGTTGTGCATGGCAGAATACTGCATCCATACTTTGTATTCTCTTAATCTACTCCATTTTCCCCCTTTCCTAAGCTCAAATTTCATATCGAACCCATGGCCAATTACTTCGAAAGGTCTTTCGATACTTGGATGAACTACATGTCTATGGAGGAAAGACAACGTTTGAGTATCTGCAACCTCACAATTTTCTTCACTCTCAAACAATTCAAGCTTGTTTGGGTCCTTTTGAGGGCGTCCATCAAGTTTTGGATGCTCGACCTCCATGTTTTCTGCCTAGGAGGGACCAAAGAGTTGTGTCCCTTGGTAGAAGAGTTTTCCGCAACTTTGTGCACCCCCCTAACATTACATGGCGCTTCCAAAGTTGAGTAACAATTTTGAGTCCTTGTATGAGGACTACCTTGGCCTTGAGCATGAGAAGACTAAGGACATCCTCGACGAGGATCATGTCAGCTTGCTTATGGTGATAGAGCATTTCTCTCCTCCTCCCTTAGAGAATGATCGTATAGCTAGGATCTTCCGTTGACGGGCTTGCATTCTTTGTCTTCTTTGTCGTTTCCTTTTCGTGGGAAACGGTAAGATGGCACGGGCATCCCTCCTACATGCATATGTTGTGAAAATGATGGAAGAAGGGTGTAGTCCCACGGCTCTAGTTTTTGGTGAAACTATCGCTTGCTTGGATCGTTTAGTGCATTAAGAAGAGGGTGAATTCTCGAGAAGTCCTTTGCTTCTCCAAGTGAGTTTTCATGCCTCATATTTTTTTATTTATACATGCTTGACATATATATTGTTTTACACAATTATTGACCCCTCTTTTTTTTCCTTGTAGATTTGGCTTTTGAGCACCTTCGGTTGGTGAAGAAGCAGGATGCTCTCGTTGCACACTCACCCAAACAATTCCCGTCTCGCCAAGGAGAAGGCCTTTGGAGAATGGATGATTCACCTAGGAGGGAACCCAACCGTTCATTGGCACGTCCCATGGTGGCATCTTACCACCATGGTGGGATGTGTTGAGGAGATTCCGAATAGCCGGGTAGTAAGTCTTACCCACCTATTGACGTTTTACCCCACTGGGGTCATGCAGCAATATGGTTCAGCTCAAAGAATCCCTAGGCTAGATACCATTGTCCAACCCAAGGTGAAATTGAGTGTTCGGCAATTAGAGATATGGGGGAATTATTGGAAGTAACGTCCACGTTGGGTAGTGCCTCGCAAGACCTTGTCGCCATTTGTGACAGGTCACTACCTTGCGTGGATGATTTATGGAACCAAACAAGTGTAAGGAGTCTAGGGAGAATGAGAGGAAAGAGTTTAGGAAGCAAGCACTACCTCCTAAACAACTAAAGAAGAAACCTCTCCACTGTGAAGAAGAAGGCCAAGGCGAAGCCCTCGGCTCCAAAGGTTCGCCCCGTGGATGAGGGGCCTTCCAAAAGGAGGAAGAAAATACACCTAGTTTGGCATCATAAAGACGAGGCAAGCACAAGTGCAGCTTCTCCGAATGATCGTCATCCTCCCAAGGAGGACGAGGAGTAGAATGCATTAGCTCTAGGATTTGAATGACGTACTTTTGTATTTAATTCCCACTCTAGGAATTGTTTTTGTCATTTGAATCCTTGTAATTTGGACTTGTAAATCAATAAAAACAATCTTTTATCATCTTTGTTTATTTGTTGTTTGATTTTGCATCAATTATTTTTTTATTTTTTTTTTTGCATCGCTTTGATTGCTTTTTTCACCTTTGTACACCAGAATGCATTTCGTTTGCATGATGTATGGAACGCAAAGGCTGGTCCCCAGCAAATTTAAGAAATTTTGTAGGGGGGCCAGCGAATATTTGACTAATCACTGGGCTCCCAACGAATATGCCCATATTTGCTGGGCGTATGCCCAGTTTCTTCTTACATGTTTTTTGCGTATTATTTCCTTCCCTTTCCATTTATTTTTATATTTTTCTGGATAAAAGAGAATGTCTTTTTTTCGAAGAAATAAATTCACTAAGGTTTAGATGAATATTGAAACCTTAATAATTTTTATCACTTATGCTCTACAATTATTTTTGACAATCATTCTTTGTAATTTTTGAAAAGAGAATGTCTTTTCCGAAATCATACATATTTTGAGTTGGTTCAAATTATATTTCATAATTTGGAGCCAAAGTAAATCAAAGCCCAATGGTTTCTACTATGGGCATAGCCCAAAGCATAATAGGGACTTTAAATTTACACTATGGGCATAGTGTCGAGCATAGTACATTCAACTAATGTATTACTTTTGTACATATTGCATGGAAAGATAGTGTGTTATTTGTATTTTTGAATAAGTTGGGCACTTGCGGGTTACCTATGTATCCGAATGAGAATTAGGACAAACGTAGTTCAAATAAAGCGAATCAAATGATGTTGATTTTTTTTATATAGGTCGGGCCATTGCGGGGTTACCTACGTATCCGAATGGGAATCAGACCAAAAGTAGCTCAAGATGATAAAGGTATTTTTTTTTTTTGCTTGCCTAATATTGTCTTGGATAATATATGGGCGTTAAACAATTATTAAACTTGAGAATTATGCGTAAAATTTCTTTAATTGGTCTAAATTTGTTAATTGTAAAAATTCTAGTCTATCTAGATCCATGAGTAGAGCCGCTCCGTTGGAAAGGATTTTCTAAATGATGTACGGTCCCGACCAATTAGGGCTAAACTTACCTCGCGGCTCTCGTATGGGTGCACGGTTTTCTTTCAACACCATGTCCGCTTCTTTTAACTAGTGATGTCGTACCGTTTTATTGAAGGCGCAAGCCACTCTTCTTTGATACATTTGAACATTGTGTAAGCTTAGGTGCCTTTCATCTAACAACACAAACTGTTCGCATCTTTCTCTTTCCCAATCAGCCTTGGGGATTCACTTTCTAAAACGACCTAAGGGAAGGTATCTTGACCTCAATGGGAAGGACTTTCTCCATACCATAAACTAGGGAACAAGATGTAGCGACTATGGATGTACGCATGGCGCTATTTTATCCCTAAAGCGCGAAACGAAGTTTGTTAGGCCAATCCTTGTAGGTTTCTCTCATCTTTTGGAGAATGGTCTTGATGTTTTTGTTGGCGGCTTTGACACCGCCATGGTTTATGGTCTATAGGGTGATGATCTATGATGCTGTATCTTGTATTTTTGTAAGAGATCAGTAGTTTTCTTTTTAAAATGGGATCCATGATCACTAATTATCCCATGTGGGACTCCATATCGACAAATTAACTTATATTTGATGAACTTTGCAACTTGTTTGGAAGTTAATTTCGAGTAGGAGGCTGCTTCAACCCACTTTGTGAAGTAATCGATGGCAACAAGGAGGTACACGTGTCCGCCTGTGCCCGTAAGACTTATTTTAACAATGATATATATTCCCCAAGTTGAGAAAGGCCATGGGGAATTCAGACCATAGAGTGTTTAAGACGACATGTGTTGTAAATTTGCATGGATTTGGCATTGCCTGCATCGTTGCACATATTTGCTACAATCATTTTCCATCATAATCCAATAGTAGCCTTGCCTTATTATTCTTTGCGAGCGTGTGTCCATTCATGTGTGAGCCGCATACTCCTTCATGCACTTCACTCATTATTTGATTTGCATGTTCTTCATCGACGCAAAGAAGGCTAACTCCGCATGGGTTTTTCTGATACAATCTATCTGGAATACCACAAATTGTGCAGCAAGAAGACGAATGACCCTTTGTGCTCGTGGGTCATCGCACCCACGTGGATACTCTTCGCTCAGCTTGTAATTTAAGATGTCGGCATACCATGGAACTTTCTCTATAGAGTCCACCTTTAAGGTGTAATGATGAGCGGGTCCATCTCTCCTCTTGATGTATATAGACATCGTTTTGATTTCTGGTGGGATAGTGATCATAGATGCCAGCTTGGCCAGAGCGTCTGCAGATTGATTTTCCTCTCTCGGGAGATAAGTATAGTGTTTTTCAGAAAAGATTTCGACTATCTTTTCTAAATGGGCTTGGTAGAGGGCCAAGCTCTCATTCTTGACTTTCTACTTCTTTGAGTTTTGGTTAATGATTAAGGTCGAATCTCCGTACACCCGAGGGGTTCTAATCCCTATGGCTACTGCGGCTTGTAATCCAACAATACAAGCCTCGTATTTCGCAGCATTTTTAGTGACTTCAAAGTCGACTTTTACAAATAATGGGGTATGTGCCCTATCTGGTGAGACTAACAATACTTCTACGCCATAACCCCTTTGGTTCGATGCCCCGTCAAAGTACATAAGCCAAGTCTCAGTATCTTCCATCAAGGTGTGCACATCGGGAAGTTCATACTCTTCCCTGTTTTCCTAGTCTTTTACGGGATGGTCAGCCAAATATTTGCAAATGGCGTGCCTTTTTATGCATTGAGGTCGAATTCGAACAACATGATGGTCCAACGAGCTATTCTTCCATTAAGTGTGGGTTTTTGGAAGATATGCTTTAATGGTCTTCCCGAGATCTTATATGCACTTTAAGATTGAGCATATAGTGTCTCAGTATTTTGGCTGCCCATACTTTAGCGAGACACGTCTTTTCTAGAGTGGAATAACGCGTCTCATACTCGACGAGTTTCTTACTCAAGTAACATATTGCCTTTTCCTTCTATCGATCTCTTTGGCTAGCATGGGCCCATTGCGGTTTCCGTAACCATTAGGTATTATATGAGCAGTACCGGCGGGACCAATATTGGCGGATTGGCCAAATGTTCCTTGATTTTGTCAAATGCTTTTTGGCATTGATCGTCCTATTCGATCTTGACTCTTTTCTTTAATTTTTTGAATTTTGGTTCACATATAATGGTTAATTTGTTTATGAATTGACTAATAAACTGAAGCCTTCCTAAGAATCCTCTTATTTCCTTCTCGGTTTTTGGTGGAGGCATTTCGATTGTTGATTTGATATTTGAAGAATCTCCCATGATGCCCCGACAACTGACTATGAAGCCTAAGAATTTCTCAGATGTGACGCCAAATGCACATTTTTGCTGCTTAAGTCTCATATTATACATCCTTAATCTTTTGGAGAACTTGCGGAGACTGGGTATGTGCCCTTCTCGGCCGTGAGACTTGACAATCAAATCATCTACATATACCTCGACCTCTTTATGCATCATGTCATGTAAAATGGTTTGTGCCGTTATTTGATAAATTGTCCCAGCATTTATCAATCCGAAAGGCATGACACGATAGCAGTATGTTCCCCATCGGGTGATGAAGGTTGTTTTTAACATGTTCTCCTCGACCACGAGGAGTAGGTTATATCCTATATAACCGTCCATGAAGGATAAGAGATAATGATCCGCAGTGTTGTCGACTAGGATATCGATGTGGGGTAGAGGGAAATTGTCCTTGAGACAAGCCTTATTCAAATCTCAAAAATCTATGCACATCCTTACTCGTCCATCCTTTTTCGGAATGGGCACTATGTTGGCTACCTAATCGGGGTAATCGGCCACTACAATAAAACCTGCGTCGAGTTGTTTTTCTACCTCTTCCTTTATCTTTAAGGTCCACTCAGGTTTCGCTCTCCTAAGTTTCTTCCTAACAGGTTTTGCATTGGGGAAGAGCGGCATTCGGTCAATTCCTGGTACGTCCTTATAGGACCATGCGAGTACTTCTATAAATTATTTGAAGAGGCTCATTAGGTCGTATATTTCATTTAGAGTTAGAGTTAGACCAATTTTAACCTCTTGTGGTCTACTGTTAGTTCCGAAGTTAACCGTTTTGGTTTCTTCAATTACCGAAGTTTTTTGTTCATGCTCAAGCATGGCTCACATTTGTGACTAATCTTCGGCAGATTCATTAGTGACAAATAAATCCAAGGAGTAAGCAGAATCACCATTCATTTTATTGATATCGTCAAAGAGTACATCGATGGAAGGATCATACACTTTAGGAGTGGGGGAACCTAGCTTCCTAATTCTCTCGGGAGGAGAATGTCCTACGCTAGTATCAGAATTAGAATCTCTAGAACTAGAATTGGAGTTAGTAGACTTGAACATAGGTCCTTCTCCTATGGTGATGCTAAACTCGCGCCCACCGGAAGTTGTTCACTTGCAAGTGCGGCGCCATCCTTCGAGTATCCTGGTGGCAGGGGCCATTAGCTCGGAGGGGTCGAATTCTTGGTTCTAGATGGAAAGAACTACATTGTCGTCTTCTCGTACTCGAATCTTTTCTTGCCTGAAAAGGAGCCTAAATGCGTTGTGGGGCAAAAGTTGAGCCCAATAAAGAGGTACTTGGTCCTGAATCTTAGGAATTTCATTTTCTAGAAGGTTGTAATCCTCAAAAAGTTCAAATCCTTGGATTAACATGCCTTCTTCTCTAAGGTAGTGAGGTTCAGCAAATTCATAGTAGGAAAAGTTGTCGCCTGCCCAGGCGAATTGTCCATTCAGGGTGTGAGGATAAGCGCATTTAGGGCTATTGAAGGGAATGTCTTCTCTTATGGCCCTCTTTCTTTTGGCTTTCCTCGACATCGATTCTTTAACTTTTCGAATTGAGGGAGCGTACCCTAGGCCAAACATATGGTTCGTGGATTATGCAAAATGAAATGAACTCGGCCCTTGGGCGTTCTTTCTAAAACCCTTCCTAGGCATATAGCCCTATTCTCGAAGGATGGCGTTGACATGGAGGTTGGAATAAGGATCGAAGTCAAATGGAACTTGTTCATCCTCAATGGCGTTAATTTTGGGGTTGAAGCTCAAAAAGTCCTCGTCTTCTTCACCATGGTCTATTTTTAAGACGAGAATCTTGGATAAGGTGACCTTCATTTGGTCGGCCTCGATCACAACAACTTTTCCTCCTACAACCATTTTGACTTTCTGGTGAAGGGTGGGTGGGACGGCATTGATGATATGGAGCCAAGGTCGTCCTAAGAGCAGGTTGAAAGTGGAGGGTATATCAATGACAGAGAAAGTGACTTGTTTTTCTATAACACTAGCAGTGACATTGATGCTGATGGTGCCGAACACACTTCTCCTCGAATTATTGTAGACCCGTAAGCCCTGCGATGTTTGTGCAAGGTCGTTTTGGATGCCTAAACGTTTCACGGTTTTAAGTGGGCATACATTGAATGTGGACCCATTATCCACGAGTTCCATGGGTACGTGATGTTGGTTACACGTCACTGTAAGGTATAGTGCCTTATTGTGCTTACGACCTACTTAGGGCAGATCTTCATCTGAGAACGTGATCGTGGTGGGTGATCTCTCCTCCGTTAAGAAGCTTACAAGCTTGGCAGGAGACGTTTCGGGCGAGATGTTTATTTTGTTGAGTTCGGCAAGGAGTGCTTGCTTATGCTCCTGAGATGATGCTAAGAGTTGCCAGACAGTAACGTCGGCTTTCATTCTTTTCAATTGACTTAACAAGGGGTTATCAAGTGGTTCTTGTGCCACTACTTATTTACCCTTGTCCATCGGATTATCTTTGGTCTGGGATGGACCATCTTTCTTCCCGTAATACCTACCTGACCTAGTAAGATTGTCGACTTTGCATTCCCAAACTTCATGTTTGGAAAGCCAAGGGTCGTCGTAAATTTCGTCACACCTTAGGGATGCATCCCATGCATCCTCTTCATCGCTATCCCATATACCGTTAATGCTTAAATGGTCATACAGTGATACGGGTTCAAAAATTAAGACGTGATCGAAACCTAGGTCGTCATTGGATATGGCGAAAATGGACTTCTCGTGAGATGAAAGGGAACTCTTATTGTAATTTGGTGCACGTGCGGCCTTCGACAATGGTAAAGTGCCATTGTCGATGAGGTCTTGGACCTCGTTACTTAAGGTCAGGCACTTGTTGGTCTCATGGCCCTTTCCATAGTGATACTTATAGTATTTTGATATATCGTAGCTCTTGGACCGTTTGTCCTCTGGGATATCTGAAGTGGTCTCGATTGGCTATAAATAATTTTTTTTATTAAGCGCTTGAGAGCTCGGGTGAGGGTCATACCTAATTGGGTATAGGCTTGCCGCTCCCGACGTTGAGGTGCGCCCTCATTGACGATATTGACCTCGTTCACCTTTGTAGTATTGTTCCGCTTGGTGGTGGTGTTGTTGTTATTATTATTGCCTTTAGTCCATTTCACTTCTGAATTGGAAAGCTCATCCTCGATTGCAAATCCTACCTCTGTAAGTTGGAGGAAATTACTTATGAGTTGAAAATTTTTATTTTTTTCCTTAAATTCGGGCCTCAAATTGCATATGATAGTACACATTTGGTCTATTTCCGAGGGCCTATTCACTATATGGGCAGCACTCTCTCGCCATCTAGTGACGAAGGTCATGAAAGCCTCACATGTGAAGTGCTTAGTGGCTTCTAATTATCGCATTGTCACGGGGAAGCTCGATATTGTACGAATGATGAGCTAGGAACTCTCGGCTTACATCCTCTCATGTTTTGACTTGTTCAGTGCCGAGTCCATAGTACCACCTAGACGTGGGCCCATCTAAGGACATAAGAAAGATGTGGGGGAATAGTTCCTTATCGATACCCTTTAGAGTGAGGGTAGTGGTAAAGGCCTTAAGATGGGTCCTAGGGTTGTCAATGGTCTTAAACTTAGGCAGGTCAAACAAGGCTATCTTATTGGTTAGAGTGCCCATAAGGTTAGGGGTCATCCCCTCAATGACATGGTATTGGTTCAAAAGTTTGTTATACTTCAAGACAATCTCAAACTTTTTCAGCTCTCCCTTGATTGGGTCAACTTCCTCGATGTTCCTGATTTCCAGCTGGGTATTTCGGTCAAGTTCTGGATGAGAAGCGCGAGATCCTGGAGGGTAGGTTGGTTGGCCATTTCAAACGTAAGTTGTCGTACAAAAGGAATAGGTGGTGACTTTGGTTCGGGAGAAGACGAATGTGACGAAGTCGAGAATGGTGGTGGTGGAGGCAATCTTCTACGAAGTCTATTATCCTTTCCGCGAGTCCAATGAACGAATTTTTCCCTAAAGTTAATTCAAGAACTAATTAGAAGGGTGAAAAAGAAGAAAAATCTAAAAATGAAAGGAAACCTAATTAAGCTTCTAATGGGGCCAATGCACCGTAAAGCCCCCGTTATGGTTCGGTCCAAATACAATGCAAATATGCAAATGTCAAGCATGCAAATGATAAATGCTCTCTATGTTCAAAACCTATACAAAGGCTCTAGTTCCACTAAGGTTTCAAAACGGTTTAGGTGAAATAGGGCTCCCACGATATACGGGGTGCTTACACGTCATGGAGTGCATAAGCGCCGTAAGTCACCATTTTTGCTTCCACTGAATGGACGAAAGAAAGGTCATGAGTGGAGATTTGTTTACGATTTGCATGGAGAATCGAATGGATCCTCATTTTTACTGAACTTGTCCCCTAAGGATTGATTATGGTATACCTATTTGTGCGTACGCATGATACTACATGAAAAAAATGCATTTTTGAACCAAATTAATTTACTTTTTTTTTTCTAACTCGTTTTCGAGTTTCGCCCACTTTAAGTTAAGTCCCCAATGAAGTCACCACTTTAGGGTTCACGGCCCTCCCGCTCGTGAAGGATGGGGAAGTTGAAATTTGGCGCGCGTACCCCCCACGTAAATAGGTGCGTGTTATGGGGGTAAAATTGTCATTTTTTGGAATGTACTAAATGACACAATTGGGGTGTTTGGAGTCGCCACCTTATTTTTGGAAGATAATAAAAATTGTCTTTTGACTCCTTTTCTCTTTTTACCAAAGTCTAGATTTTGGGGGCAATGGTACAAATTAGATGTGGAATGCATCCCATTTGCTCGTTCTTACGACCAGCCACTACTTGCAAATTAGAAATTTTTGTAAATCGACTTGGTTCCAAAAGTGTATTAACCTAAATATTTTCTAAGTTATTTGACATTCAATTTTAATTTAGGTTATCACTTTTAGCATGCAATTTTATTTTGTCCATAATCCATAATCAAATAAAACATAAATATGTTCATGGGATGTATGTTACCAAATGGGCAACCAAAAATAAAATAATATATAATAAAAATAATAATAC
>ONZA01017057.1:4610-16785 GCA_900322205.1 Kewa caespitosa
AGTTCGTCATAAAAGTCTGAATCTCTTACTACTCCTTGGCGAATAGCTTCCAACGCTGTGATTTGGTCACAGTTTGGAATTGCTATGATCTCCTTATTCATACTAGGTTTTCCGTACACGCAATGCATGCATTCTCAATTGAGAAGTTGGAGAGGGAGTGGGAGGTTGGATAAATGGATCATGTGTTGAGAGAGTGGGAGGTTGGAGAGTGGGGTGTGGGACAGTGGGGGGGGAGTTCGTAGTAGTTTATTGCTGTAGAAAAATTCAGAAGCTTTTTTCTTTTTTTTTTCAGTTGTAAGTTGTGAGGGGCATTTTGGGAAGTCCAAAAAGCGGACAACAAATTATAATTGGCCTTCTGGCTTAATATATTACATAGATGGTTCAGGAAGTCTTTGAGAGATTCTTCCCTCTTCTGGACGTGACAATATAAATCACTAGATCTCCTTTCCATCCTTCGGCTTATGGAAAATTGTGATTGGAATAGATTCGCAAACTCTGCAAAATTATAAATTCGACATTTAGGCAAATTTAAATAACATTCGAGGGCCGGACCTAATAGAGTCGAGCTGACTCCTTTGCAAAGACAAGCTTCACTTAGATGGCTAGGAATTGGCATCACAATCATCCTCTGCTGGTAGATCATGAGGTGGTCTCTTGGATCGGTCGTCCCATCGTAGGATGACATGGATGGTGGTTTGAACCTTGGTAGTTCTATGGCAATGATCTCATCGACAAAAGGTATCTTCGCGTAGATTGTAGGTGAGATATGCTCCATGGGCTGTGGTGCTCCTGGAATCTTAAGTATCATGTCCTCCAAATACTTCATATACATCACCATCGTGCTCATCATTCCTGCATTGTTAGCGTCACTAGTAATATAATTATCATTAATGTTACCTAAATTACCATACGAGGGGTAGGAATATGGGACACGGCTCAGAGGGGAGCTGTTGAGAGAGACACTCAGAGGGACACTGCTCAAAGGGACGCGTGGAGGATTCCTCAGTACAACTTTTTCCCAAACTGCATCGTTAACGCCATTGATGTTAAAGGATGGCGTTGCTTCTAAGAAGGTTCGGCTAGCTTCGGACTCAGGATTGTTGGGCATCTGGATGAGCCCGGTTGAGAATATTGGGCTGAACCCTGGTGGAAATTGATGAGGTCCTAAAGGTCTGACCGCCATGGTGGTAGGACGAGTACTTAGAATTGACATGGGAAGGATCTAGTTGGTGTTCCTCCTAAAAGGTTGATTTGAGGATGGTGTTGTGTTTTCCAAAGCTGTCCTCAATCGCTTATTTTCTTGGGTGAGCCTTAGAATGTTGTCGTCCTGAGCTTTTTGAGCCTTCAGCATGTCTGAAATGCACGACATCATTTCCTCATTGCTGGGATTCTTCTGAGCGGCCACCGGTACTTTCTCGGGTTGAATAGATGAATGCATGGTAAAGTGTTTGATGTATTTGAGACGACTCTACTAACGATTTTTAGGCTAGATGCCCCACGATGGGCGCCAAATAATTTCGGTAAAATTTAATCAATGTCGTTCTCAGCTAAGAATGTGGATCAAATAACCTAATCATTCAGAAAAGATGCTAGGGATGAGTGTTTGAAGTAAGGACAACCAGAAATAACAACAATGACACAAAATATTTTTTACGAGGAAAACCCTAAAGTAGGGGAAAAACCTTGGTTGAAATCTACCTCTAAATGGTAATCAATACATTATCTTGATATGAATGTTTACAATCAATTCAGAATACAAAGGTATTGAATATAATAGCAGAAATGCAAGTAAAAAGGAATTTAAGTAAGTAGAGGACAATGAGAGCAGAATGGAGAAGGAGTAGAGTGAGCTTGTATGATTTTGTCTCCTTGGTAGGTCTTCTCTGTCCTCTTATAGTCTTCACTTCTAGCCGTTGATCTACCCTACGTAGTCGCCAATTGCTCCCTTGAATCCTGGAGGTCGTTCCTGGAATATAGGAACTGATCCTCAATCACGTTCCTCTTCTGTTACAAGCTAAACTTAGTTAGTCTTTAGTGGGCCACTTCCCTTAGACTTAGTCCGCCGTTCCTTATTAATAGCCATGTTTCCTAGGAAATAGACCGTTGTTCAGCTTGTTCTGTTTCATGTCGTTGACGTCTTCCTGGGGTAACTCCCACTTGTTGTCATTCTGCGGCAAGATGTTCTGAGCAATGTATAACATTCTAGGCAATGTATAACATTCTGAGCAATGTATGACGTCCTGAGCAATATACAAAATTCTGAGAAATGTAGCACTAACATTCCTCACACTTCCACATGAGTGAAAACTCCTTTTTCTTCCATGTCTTCTTCGATTCACCACACTTCTTTGTGCATTGGCTTCACTATGGGTGCCTTTGTTTGGGAATTTAACGTTACCACAGTACAATCTCGAACTCCTTTGTGATTAGATTACCACAAATCATATCCGGAAGCCTTTCACACTATTCAACGACTAATTTTTCATGTTTACACCCCGCCTAGATGTCAATCATTCCACCCATTGTTCAAGGAGCACGAACAATTGAATAACGATTCCCGAACACACCATAATAGTTTCCATAGCATAACATGAGCTATCAACTATTGAATGATAGTTCGATCATATTTATCGAGATGAATGTTTCTTGCAAATTGGTGAAGACGTTGTAATGAATCGATTCTAACATATGAAATTCGTCATGAGGGTAAGATTATTCCTGCAATTTTAGTGAGTTGCAAAGGAGTTGCAATCAAAGTTGTAGGAAAAATCTTGTTGCAACTTGCTCCCTCTTCTTCATTAAATGCACATCCTTTTTCATTGATTCATTAAATTATTTTCTCCTTATAATTATACCCAACTAAAATAAAATAAATAAATAAAGATAATAAAAGTGAGATAGAGTTGTAACAAAACTGTAGAGACAATACTAAAGGTGAGATCGAGTTATAAAGTAGATGTAAGCTGATGTAGCATGCATAGTGATTAATGCAGAGTTGCAAATAAATTGTAGGGATAATCTTATTCTGATTAATTGTAATATTTTTGTTGAATATTTTGTAAACTCTATATGAAGACAATTATCATTACTCGAATCTTGTGGGCACTGTGCTTTTTTTTTTCCCTAATAATGCACGTCCTCCCGTTCTCGAACTCAAGCGTCCGTCATTGTGTTAATATGAGGCAAATGCCAATTAATGAGCTGGAGTTAGAAAATAGTGTTAATATGATGCAAGTGTCAATTAATGAGCTCGAGTTAGAAAATATAGTTGCCGATAGATTAATATTTGGTGATGATGTTTCTAGTAACTTATTAGTAGTACTTTCATTTAAACTATTTAGTGTTGCTTTATATAGACTCCTTGATTTGTTATGGAAGACTACCTAGCTAGATTACACTAATTATGCTGGTGGGTGTGATATTTGAAGTTTGAATAGGCTAAATTGTTTTTGTCATGATATTAATTTGTCAATAATTAAAGTTATATATATATATATATATATATATATATATATCATGTCAATGTTGATATTAGTGTTGGTATCTACGCTGGTGTCAGGGTCCGTCCAAATGGCAGATAGGCATGTCATTCAATTTATTCACCAATTGTCACGAGTTTTACGCACTTCGTTCCATGAAAATCTATATTTTATCCAAAAGGTCATATTAGCTTCATAAATTTCGAAGTTAAATGCACGAGCCTGTATGAAGAGGAGAGGAAATTAGAACACAAGTCAAATAGGTTTCATCTTAAATTCAATTGGTAATAAGTGGAGTAACCCACTAGGCTTATATATTAGTCTTCTCTTTCCCGATCTTTTAATGTGACACTTTTTCACTTAACATTTTGCCGCATGGAAAGGTCTATTTTAGGTAGAAGCATGGATATTCGAGCATTTTACGGGCTGTCACATACACGTGTGCTTAACAAGAGTTCAATTCAAATACCCTTCCGCACACAAATGCTTCTTTTGGACTCATCAAGTGTCGACCACACATCGCGATAACAACATTATCAAAGCCCGCCCTGATATCTTGATAAATTTTACAGAGTTGTTATACAGGCACACACAAGGTGGAGAGGATGCTACCACACAAGAACAATAGGGTTCCACCTAAAATCAATTGGTAATAAATGGAGTCATCCACTAAATTTGTACTTATATGCTCTATTCCAACCTTTAGATATGAGACTTTAGCACTTAAGCCAAGGAAACCATTTTGATAAGTATGTCCCAACAATACTCTTGGAAAATGTTTCAAGAAGCACATGGGCAATGAGAAATTGGCTTAGGGAAATCAGCACATGGATTGGAAATGATGACGGGTAAAAAGTCATCTGATAAGTAAAATAATAATCTGGTGGTGCCTAAAGAAGTTTACATTTCTGGTGGGTATAAAAATTAAGAAAAGAGGGTGAAAATATTAAAGTGCCTTTGCGTTAGGTTTGATGTAGTATGTAGTGAGATCTACTAGTGGATCTTTTTATCATTTCATATGTGAACTTATACTAACTAAGAAAACTTGTTGTAACCCTTGTGCGATGCACAAATAATATATTAGTATCATGTAACCCATCAAAGTAACATTTATAAATCAAAAATATCAGTATTTATAATAATCGTAATAACAACAACAACAATAATGGATAAAAAGAAAATGAAGTATAAGTTGCTAAGCTCTACTACTGAGATAAGTTAGGGAAGATACTAACAAGATAAGATGTTGTTAATTAACTTCCATTTTATGCAGATAGTAAGTTTTTTAATATTTCTTCAACAAATTGTAGGATAATCTCCTATATTCTTGACCTTTTCAACAGAATTTTCATTTAGGTGCATAATAACAAACTATAAAAAAAATACCCTTATTTTGGGTGCAATTTTAAGAGGCGTATATGGCATTGTATAGTCGCCAATTATATTTGCATCCATAAACTTTCAATCACATGTTGATATTATGAGGGGTTTGGTACTGTCTTTTTCCTACGTTATCTTTCATTTATAGATATAGATGTAATTTTTTTGGACACCGCTTTTTAATGAATTGTAAACTTCATTTAAGGGTGAAGGGATTACGATGTTAAAAAAGGTAAATTGCAACTTAAGTTTTCATGCTTTAAACAATTGTTGAATTGGAAAAGTTCAAAAGAAAGTCCAAAGACTTTCTAAGATTGTACAATCGGGTTCATATTGGATTCGAGTCGATTCAAGTTTGGCTTTTTCGTATTTTTATTAATTGAGTCGTTCGTATTGGGTTCAGATCGGATCACTCTCAATTTCGAATGTTATTTACTCAACTGCACTTTGGATGGGTACGGATCTGATCGGGTCATTTTCCATTTCGTGTCAAAATCGAATTAACATTTTCGAATAAAAATTAGATTGGATTTCGATTTATTCGAATACAATATTCGATTTCAGATCAGCTTTGTGAGGTCTACTTACAAGAACTTATTTTATTTGAAGGTTAAATATACTAAAAAGAAAATGTGCTATGGAAGTAGCACTTGAAGTGGGGCACCTCAATGTAGGGATGCCAATGGACATTAATTCAGAGTGCCTTGAGCATCGTTTTCCTCAAAAAAAGAAAATGGGACTGACTGACCTGTGAGTTGAGCTATAAGATTTATTTCCACCTTAGAAAGTTACGAGAGTGATGATTGAGATTAAGGTCTTACATAATTTAAGTAATATATATTCAATTTCACCCTCTCTGATATATATTATTATTGTTGTGTTACCTTTGTGGCTCAAATGTACCAAAAGAAATCACATTTATAAGTAAATAAGGTATTTATATATTTATACATTAGTTTTCATGTTTTATTTTTCATGCCAACATATAAGAAATGATTGCATTGTAATAATTTTTGTGGCTTCTATGATCTAACAAGAAAAAGACAACAATTATGGGTCTAACTTGTAAGATGCAAGTAAGCCAGAGTTATCGGAATTGATTAATGTATTTAATCGTTTTCTTTGTTTCATTTTATATACCAAAAAATTAAGCATTTTTAAAGCACTCAACTCAATCCAAGTCTACAAAATTCGACCCTGTATGCTTTTTAAGTTCCTAAATAGGAGTTCAATGCCTGAAAGTATACAGAAAAGTTCAATCTTATTTTGGTATTTTGAATGAGAGCTGAGTGCTTTGAAAATGCTTAATTCTTAATTCATATATCATTTGCTCAAGTAGGGGCCAAGTTTATTACATTGGGTTTCGTTTGGAGCATTGAATAATGTCAATGTCTATTTTTTTTTTTTGTTTAATGTTTATAATTGGCTTCATATATATGGAGCATGAACGCAATCAGATATAAGGACAACAGTCTAAGTCACTAGAAAACTCCTCCTTGACTAATACCATTTATGAGTTTGTATGACTATGCTAGAATACATAGATGTAAACTGTAAGTTTGGAATGTTAATTTTCAATCAAGATTTTTTTGGTTATTTTTTTTTAAATGGTAAGAAAGGCACAAGCAGAACTCGGAGGCCCCCTCTCGAGGGCAACACCTTGGATGATACTATCTAACTCCATCGACCACAAAATATCCAAATTAATTACATTATTACAAGAGAGACCTAATCTAGCCATCTAATCCACAACTCTATTTACTTCCCTAATGATATGACTAACTTGAACTGAAGCTTTTGCAGCTAACATTCTCCTACTATATGTAATAAGACTGTAGATACGGCAAGGTATATCGCGCTCCTCGAATCTCTTGAATAACAATATTGTTATCCCCTTCAATTTAAGACTGATAGCTTTGCGGACACCATTGCGAAGCGCTACAGCTTCTGCTACCAGGACTAATCTAATAGTAAGCTATTGAGCACCCGTTGCAATAAGGACACCAGCGTGATTTCAAATGATAAACCCTGCTGCTACTTTACCTTTTGTGATCGAACCATCAAAATTAACCTTGAAACCTTCAAGGTCTGGAGTCTTCAATCTAATAAAGGGCCAAGCCACGATATCTCTGTCTCCTTCATTTGAATGTCTTCTCAAGGGCTTTACCTTATAATCCTTTGCATTTCGTTCTTTCCGATCCTATTTTCATAGAAACGACTCTTGCACAAACCCAAGAAGCTCGAAATGGTTGCAATCTAAAGATATTGTCATTTATTTCCTTCCATATGCTCCACAAAAGAATGCAGATCTTCTGGATCTCCTCCTTTGAGCCGCCTCCATTTGCTACTAGATTATGGAGCGAACCTTGAATATCTCCATTTGGAATCTCAAGTTGAAGCCAATTCTCCTCATTGATCATCTCCCAGCGTTCTCTAGTCATAGGGCAATGTTTAAAAAGGTGGTTGTAATTCTCTATGTTATCTTCACAAAGCTTGCATTTTTGCCTTCCGTAATAATCTTCATACAAAGAAGTTCCCCTTTGGCAGTAAGCGCCCTATGGAAGAAATGCCATAAAAAAATCTGAATCTTAGGGTGAATACTAATGCTCCAAATCCAGTCATGTTTCCATCGGGGTATTTTCTTATCAATACCATGCGCCAACCACGTAGTCAACTTCACAAAAAAAATGCCACCGGTGTTAAAACCCTAGCACAGGAAATCCTCCATATCACAATCTGGCAGGGGTACGGCTACAATGTTATCTATAATGATAGCAGGCACCAACCAACTAAGAGCTGCAACATCCCATTGTTTATCCTGCAAGATGAAATCACTTACCACTAGATTATTGTTATTTACATCATCATGCTCTATTAGCGATAGACATAGACATACACCAATTATCATGCCAAAAATTGATATTATGTTTGTTTCGGGTATTTTTTGGGTAAGAAGAGTGGACCCTCAGAAACTCAAAGAGTTGAAGAGCCTCTATTGCACGAGATGAGGTGGAATCTAAACTTGCTCGTCGGAAGAGGGTTACCTGCATAGAGAGCACACGTGAACTGCCCCCGGCGTGATCCGGGGAACGGTCCTCCGACAGTCAAGTCAGTAATGGAGTTCCAGAAAGGGATTTGCCAAAAGGGGCAAATAGAAAACTCTTCAGGGCAGTCAGGTCTTTCTTAGGAAAGAGGAAAGACTTGAATGCTCTAGAGAGAGAAAGTAAATCAGCTAATCAATCAGTTGTCAAATAAATTATTCTCTTACCCTTGAAAGGTGTGCATGCCTCCTGTTTATGGACAATCTCCATGTGATGCTAGGGTTGTGGCATGTCCACTAAGGGGGCACCATGTGAACATTCCCCCCTTGGGCTGGCAAAGACATGGGCCTTGAAGGCCGCCAATCATGCCTGACCATGTGTATGGTACATGTGTCCTTTCTGGGGACTTCTAGAACTTTCTATACACCCTCACTCTTCCAAGGGAGATGTCCTTGTGGAATGGGTCTGTGTCCTTGCTGCATCCTCCTTCATTACCCCCTTCCTCAGTCAGTTGTGGACTTTCCCCCCTCGTCTGGACCCTTTGTCTGCCAGTGGGGGAAAGGGGCCTGAAGCCCGTACCCTTGGAATGCCTCGTCGTGACGAGAGTGACCTTCGGTGGAAGTCAACGTGGATCAGTGGGCTGATAGAGGGGGACCGGCCAGGAGTATGACCGTAGGCCCAAACCAAACTCAGGACGACATAAGCCGCAGGTGTCCATGGGCCAAAGTGGGGCACAAGACGAAATGGATCAAACATTTTCCCCTCAGATTGGGCAGGCTCCAAGCCTTCAGCGAGGGTGCTTGCCCGATACGAAAGAATGAGATGGGGCAAGGGGCTCTCAATCACCCGAGGGGTTCCCCCTCCTGTTCTTCTGAAGATGGGTGCGCAAAAGGATGCGCGTGACACGTGGCGGGATCTAGAGGCTTATCTTGACACGCGTTCCAACTGATGCAACGTTCCTCTTAACTGAGGCGACGCTTCGCTTTCCCCTTTCTTTACCTCTATAAATACAAGAAGCCCTCTTCATTTGATCCTTTCATTTGATCCCTTCATTTTTTCAAAATTTAGAGAGAGAAAGTGATTTCTAAAGAGAAAGAGTCCACGCCTTTCTCATATTGAAGATCAAACTATCCAACCGCCTTCGCTGTCATCTCGCTTCTTTCAAGTACCTTTGTCTATTTGTAAATATGTACCTTAACGACTTTGAATAGGATCCCGTACTCGGGGTCTTTGTCGAGGCGACCCCAGAGTCTCGTAAAGAGCGTCTGGGGAGGCTTATGGAGGCGTTCAGGCTCCTCTGTGAGGATGAGGACTCCCGAGCCAAGG
Organism: Kewa caespitosa; assembly: GCA_900322205.1. Classification (NCBI taxonomy): domain Eukaryota; kingdom Viridiplantae; phylum Streptophyta; class Magnoliopsida; order Caryophyllales; family Kewaceae; genus Kewa; species Kewa caespitosa. The sequence goes on from ONZA01017057.1 coordinate 13,837, forward strand.
GTCTTGTCCCTAGGGAGGTACCTCTTTGAGCTCCGAATCACTTGGGCCGGGAGCTCGACGTGAATAATCTCTGCACGGCGTGGGTCCTGCGTCTGCGGGTAATAAAAGAGGGCCAACCCCTCGTGGCCTTCGAAATCCTCATTCTGAGGATATTAGAAATAAGCTGTTGGTGAGTAATCCCGACCCATTAGGGAAAAATGTCAGTAATGATAATAATGTCAATGCTTCAGCTCCGGCGAGCTCTGCAAGCTTGACGTGTCCATAGAAATACTGTGGCTAGAAGGAGGGCTCAGATGAAGCAAACGGCTCGAAGAGTACCATACAAACTCGAGGATGAACCCGACCCGTAGTCCGCCGAGGCCGCCAAGTCGAAGCCTTCTGAGAGGCGAAAGCTTGTTCTGGATGAGAGTTCGGACTCGGCTTCGTGAGTTGGTAAGTTCTTAAAATTCTTCTTTCTATTGCCCCGGTCCTAGCTGGCTCATCGCACTTTGGATCCCGCCAAGGTCACCGTAGCTTGCCTTCTGCGTTACACTATTACGAGAGGCATGACGAGGACAGTAAAGAAAGTGAAGAAGACGAAGGAAGAAAAAGCTGTTGTGAAGGAGGACCCCAGTACGATACCAAGTGGCAGGCGTATATCCGAGGATGACTTCGACCAGTACTTGGCGTGGGTCAGTGGTCCAGGGAGGTATTACTTAATAGAGTCAGAGGATGAATCGATGGTTCACCCTCCTGATGGCCTCGTCGCATTTCATAAGATCTCAGGCCGGTTCGACTTCAGGTTGCCCTTTCATCCCTTCGCCCTCTCCCTCTTAAGGGCGTACATCCTCGTCTCGGCTCAGTTCGTCCACAACACTTGGGACATATCACCTTCTTCACCATTTTTTGTTTCATGCACAACATAAGGCCAGCCTTTGGCCTATGGTCTCTTGTGACCAACGGCCCCAAATCACACCCTACTGTAAATTCCATTTTTTTTTAAGCCCAAATACTAGTGTGTTTTTGGAGCTTCGATGTCGTCCAAGAACTCTGGCTGGGTGACTAATTTCTACTATGTCGGTGCCATAAAGGATGGCTTTTTGGACAAGTTACCTAGATGGAACCTCTCCCCCAGTTCGGCTACTCTCGGTAGGCCCTTGTCCTAAGACAAGGCCGCTCTGAAGCTATTTCACTGGGAGAATAGGTAACGGTGGGCTGGCACACAGATTTTCCTGAAGATGCCCCTTTAGTGGATCCCTGAGAGGAGGTGGACAAAGGACGAGGAGTTCTTGGTATACCACGGGATCAATGATACTATGGACTGGGGTACTTTTACTTTTCGTCTATTTCCCTTTCGTTTGTTTCTGTTCCTTCATGATGTGTTCTCATGCATTTTGTCCCCCCTTCTTTTTTGCAGAGACCACCATTGCCTCCCTTCAGACCACCTCGGCAGGTGGAGACATGATGGGGAACTCAACCTTGGCGGATATTCAGGATAGGATAGTGGCTGAGAACAAGCTTCTCCTTGCCGAGACGAAGGCTATGACTTTTTTTTTGGAAATGCTACCTCATATTTTATCTTCTCATCTGCTGATCCGCTCTTCTTTTGTGTAGAAGAAGGATGGTGCTGGGGCTGGGACGAATTGAAAGAGGGAGATAATTGCCTCCTCGTCACGGGTTAGGGTGATGCCGCCGTCTGCTCTTACCGCCGGGGATACCCCACCGCCCAAACCTCAGAAGAAGGCTGGCATTGGAAAGGAGTTGAAGAACGTGGTCGAGGTGGTCGGACCAGAGTCCCGACAGAGACGTCTATGAGGCTATTCCAACGGTGCTTCCAGTCTTGACCCCTCCGTCTAATTCTCTCACTGACAAGGGGAAAGCCCCTGCCATTTTTGGCTCGTCTCCCCCCTCGCCTCCCATTAGGGGCTTGTCGGGAAGCCTTCTTCTCGGTGCCTCTCTCGGTAACCGGGTGATAAGGACAAAGTGGCGGCTTCCTTTTTGGCCAAGGTTGTCCCTGCCAATGACCTCCAGCACTTGGAGGAGCGTCCTGGTGTTGCCGAGTACATGAGTCAATGTTTAGCTATGGAGGTACGCTTTGTCTATCTTCGCATAGTGGCTTCTTCTTTCGTTATGCAGTGATTCATTCTTGTTTCATTTTGCAGGCCGTGATCTTATCTCGGCATTATACTAGCCTTGTGCGCAAGAAGGAGGGGGAGTCTCGGGATGCTGAGAGGGAGAAGCTTGAGGCTGTGAAGGTCAAAGAGACGGGCGAGAAGGCTAAGTGGAAGGTTGAGAAGGAAAAGGATCAGTTGGCTGGACGTTGTAAGGCCTTCGAGAAGGAGAAGGCCGAGATGGAGGCGAAACTCTCTGCTGCTGAGGGTGAACTAGCTAAGGAGAGGGATGAGAAATCTGTTGCCCTTGCTGCCGGCGCAAAGCTTTCTGTCGAACTGGAAAAGGAGAAGGCTAATTCCAAGACCCTCGGTGATGCAATGGTAACGTTAGAGAAGGTTTTCTTGGAGAGCATCAAAGAGGCTTTTATGGACATCTTCGGTTCTAAGGACGGCTTCACGTGTCTGCTGACGAAGAGGGTTGTCCTGATGGCATCCAAATTGGGGGAGGACACTTCGAACCTGGAGGAGGCTTACAAGGAAGAGTTGAGCTAGAACCCTTGCAAGAACTTAGGTCAAGTCATGGCCGCTGACCTCTTGGCCTTTGACACCTCCTTCCTGGACGACATAGGGGATCACCTCAGACCCCAAGATAAGGGTAGTCATGGCGTAGGAGATGAGGGTCAAGCTAGTGTTGAGATAGTCCCCTCTCTCAACGAAGATGCCGAGATGGTTTCTTCTCCCAGGTTTGATGATGCCACTTCCTCTCCTCGTGATGATGCTGTTGTCGTCTCTTCTCCTGAGGCTGCTTCGCCCTGATGAGGGCTGTAATTTTTTCTTATTTTGGGGGTGTTTTTTTTTT
>ONZA01017064.1:13038-23523 GCA_900322205.1 Kewa caespitosa
GATCATTTCAATCATACTTGGCTTTACAATAAAAAGAACTTCTATTGCAATTGCTTTTCATATTAAAAACTTTTTCAGGATCATTAGCGTCACAAGCATATTTCTCTTTCGATTGGCAAAGAAATTGGAAATTGTTTTTGAAATTGGATCATGGTATTGTAATATATAACCAATTTTTATGATTTCAATGAATATGGGATTTCAAGTAAGAAGAATTTCGGTTGCCTTTGCGGTTCTTATTTAACGCTTTTTGACGATCGTTAGCTTTTTAAGCCTATTTCTCTTTCAGATGACGTATCAATTACAGATATTTAAGTGTTGGATCATGTTTGGTTTAGATAGAATCAATTATGATGATTTCAATCATACTCCACTTTTAAATAAAATGAATCACACTCGCAATTCCCTTTCATGTTTAACGCTTTTTGACGATCGTTATTGTTTTAAAAGCGTATTTGTCTTTCAATTTATGAACAAATCATAACTATTTATTGTAATAGATAATTTAAATGGTTAGAATTAAAAAATAGAAATCACTTTAATAATACTAGGTTTTTAAATAATTAGAACTGCCGTTGCATTTACTTTTCACATTTAACGCTTTTTAACGATCCATAGCGTTTTAAGCCTATTTGTCTTTCCGTTGACGAACCAACTCCAATTATTTTTTGACAAAAAAAAAACCTTATTTAATTATGTACCCCTAATAATTATAAATTTAATCACACATGGCTTTTAAATAACGAGAAATGCTAATGCAATGGCTCTTCGTACTTAATGCTTATTAGTGATCATTTGCATTTTAAGCGTATTTCTATTTCAATTGATTAACGGATTGATACAATTTTATACAAATGAGAAAAGGTTTAGGTCAAATACCAACAAAATTGATCATTTATATCATACTTGGCTTTACTATAAAAAGAATTTTTGTGGCAATTACTTTTCATATTTAACGCTTTTTGACGATCGTTAGCGTTATAAGCGTATTTCTCTTTCAATTTGCAAAGAAATTAAAAATACTATTTAAAATTGGATCGTTTCCTTGTATATATAACCAATTTTGATGATTTCAATCATAATGGGCTTTCAATTAAGAAGAATCGCGGTTGCAATTGATGTTCGTATTTTATGCTTTTTGACGATCGTTGGCGTTTTAATCCTATTTCTCTTTCAGTTGACAAATCAACTACATTTATTGTAAGAGTTTGATCATGTTAAGGTTAGATAACATCAGTTTTGGTGATTTCAATCATACTCGACTTTTCAATAAAATTAATTATAGTCGCACTTGCCTTTCATGTTCAACGCTTTTTTACGATCATTATTGTTTTAAAAGCTCATTTTTCTTTCAATTGACGAACAAATTATGAATATTTTTTATAATAGGATGATTTAATGGTTAGAATCCAAGAAAAAATGATGATTTTAATCATACTAGGCTTTTAAATAATTAGAACTTCCGTTGCAATCACTTTTCACATTTAACGCTTCTTAACAATCAATAGCGTTTTAAGCCTATTTGTCTTTCAGTTGACGACCCAAACCCAATCACTTTTTGAAAAAAACATTATTTATTTATATACCACTAATGATTATCAACTCAATCACACATGGCTTTTAAATAAGGAGAAAATGCAATGGCTCTTCGTATTTAACGCTTATTAACGATCGTTTGCGTTTAAAGCGCATTTCTCTTTTAGGGTACTGACCGATTGAAATTTATAAAAAAGAATACAGGTTCAGGTGAAATACAAAAAAAAAAAATCATGTCAATAATGCTTGGATTTACTATAAAAATAAGTTTTGTGGCAATTGCTTTTCATATTTGACGCTTTTTGACGATCGTTAGCGTTATAAGCGTAATTCTCTTTCAATTTTGCAAAGCAATTATAAATATTATCTCATATTGGATAATGTTATTTTAATAAAACAAACTTTTGATTATTTCAATCATAATGGCCTTTCAATTAAGAAGAATCGTGAATGCAATTGATGTTCGTATTTAACCCTTTTTGACGATCGTTAGCGTTTTAATCCTATTTCTCTTTCAGTTGAAAAATCAATTAAAGTTATTTTTAGAGTTGTATTATGTTTAGGTTATATACCATCATTGTGATGATTTAAATCTTACTCAAATTTTCAATAAAATGAATTATGGTCGTAGTTGCCTTTCATGTTTAACGCGTTCTAATGATCGTTATTGTTTTAAGCGTATTTCTCTTTAAATTGATGACAAATTATAAAATCTTTCGTAATAGGATGATGTTATAATTAGAATTCAAAAATATTTATGATTTCAATCATACTAGGCTTTCAAATAGTCTGCATTGCAGTTCCAATTGCTTTTCACATTAAACGCTTTTTAACGATCGTTAGCTTTTTAAGCCTATTTGTCTTTCAGTTGAGGAACAAGCTGCCATTATTTTTTGAAAGAAAAATATTATTTGATTATATACCACCAATATTTATTAGGTCAATAACACACATATTTTAAATAACAAGAATTTCAAATGCAAAGGCTGTTCATATTTTATGCGTATTGACGACCGTTTGCGTTTTAAGCGTACTTCTCTTTCAAATGACTAAACCATTGAATAAATTTTATAAAATTGGATCATTTTCAGGTTATATACCAAAATAAATGATCATTTCAATCTTCATTTGCTTTACGATAAAAAGAATTTGTGTTGCAATTGTTTTCATATTTAATGCTTTTTGACGACCGTTAGCGTTATAAGAGTATTTATCATTCAGTTGGCAAAGAAATTGAAGCTAATTTTTCAAATTGGATCATTTTCATTTTAGATATAAATAATTTTGATTATTTCAATTATAATCGGCTTTCAAGTATGAAGTTTTGCAGTTGCAATTGCTATTCATATTTAACACTTTTTGATGATCGTTAGTGTTTAAGCCTATTTCTCTTTCAATTGAAAAACCTATTGAAACTATTTCATTACAAAATTTATTGTTTTAATCATTCTCAGCNNTCAAATATTGAAAATTGCAGTTGTAATTGGTTTTCATATTTGACACTTTTTAACGATCGTTACCGTTTTAAGCGTATATCTTTTTCAATTGGTGAACTAATTGAAATTATATTTTAAAATTACATAATGTTCTCTTTATATTTAAAAAATTATGGTTACTGAAGACAACCTATTCTTTCAACCAATAATAAATGCGACTGCAAATGCTGTTCATAATTAACACTATGAAACGATCGTAAGCGTTTTAAGCCTATTTCTCTTTCAATTGATGAACCAATAGAATCTATTTTTAAACTCGTAACATGTTTTAAACAGATACCATGAATATTGATCACTTCAATTGAACTTCATTTTCAAATAATAAGAATTATGGTCGCAATTGCTTTTCATAGTTAACGCTGTTTAACGATTCTCCTCGTTTTAAGCCTATTCTTTATGAATTGACGAACCAATTAAACTTACATTTTCGAAATTGGAAAATTTTGATTTGATATCAAAAATATTGATCATATAAAACATGCTCAACTTTTTTCAGGTTGATTTCTTATTCATATTTAATGCTTTTTAACAAATGTAGCGTAATTTTTTTTTTGAAAGAAAAAACAAATGGAGCGTATTAAGCATATTTCTCTTTCGATTGACGAACCAATTGAAACTACTTTTTTAAAATGGAACATGTTATTTTTAGATACAACCAATATTGATCATTTTAATCATAGTTGTCTTGCAAATTATAAGAATTGTCTTTGCAATTGCTTTCCATATTTATCGCTTTCTAATGATCGATAGTATTTTAAGCCTATTTCTCTTTCCATTGAAAAACCAATTGAAATGCTATTATAAAACTTTATCTCCTATTGGTTATTCATAAAAAAAAAAACATGATTTATTTTAATTATTTTTTGCCTTCAAATATTAAGAATTGCGGTTGTAATTTGTGTTTATATTTAACGCTTTTTAACGATCGTTGGCATTTTAAGACTATTTCTCTTTCAATTGATGAATCAATTAATGTTATTTTTCATAGCTGGATCATGTTTGGGAAGATAGAATCAATTTTCATGATTTCAATCATACTCGACTATCAAATAAAATGAATTACTGTCGCAATCGCCTTCAATGTTTAACACTTTTTAATGAAGGTTATTGTTTTAGGCGTATTTATTTTTCAATTGACGAGCAAATTATAACTATTTTTTATAATAGGATCATTTTATGGTTAGAATTTGAAATTATTGATAATTTCGATCATACTAGCCTTTCAATAAATTAGAATTGCTGTTGCGAATGCTTTTCACATTTAACGGTTTTTAACGATCATTAGCCTCTTAAGCCTATTTGTCTTTCAGTTGATGAACCAACTGCAATTATTCTTTGAAATCAAAGCATTATTTGATTATACACCACCAATAATTATCAATTCAATCACACAAGGCTTTTAAATAACGAGAATTGCGAATGTAATGGCTGTTTGTATTTAACGCTTATTAATGATCATTTGCGTTTTAGCATATTTCTCTTTAAATTGATTAACCCGTTGAATCTAGCTTATTAAAATGGAACAGTTTCAGGTCAAAGAACAACAAAATTGTTCATTGAAATCATACTTGGCTTTACGATTGAAAGAATTTCTGCTGTAATTGTTTTTCATATTTAACGCTTTTTGACGATCATTAGCGTTTTAAGCCTATTTATCTTTCAGTTGACAAATAAATTAAAGTTTTTTTTAGAGTTGGATTATGTTTAGGTTATATACCATCATTGTGATGATTTAAATCATACTCAACTTTTCAATAAAATGAATAACGGTCGTAGTTGCCTTTCATGTTTAACGCGTTCTAACGTTCGTTATTGTTTTAAGCGTATTTCTCTTTAAATTGACGACAAATTATAAACTCTTTTCGTAATAGGATGATGTTTTCATTAGAATTCCAAAATATTGATGAATTCAATCATATTAGGCTTTCAAATAATTTCCATTGCAGTTCCAATTGCTTTTCACATTTAACGCTTTTTCACGATCGTTACCTTTTTAAGCCTATTTGTCTTTCAGTTGAGGAACAAGGTCCAATTGTTTTCTTAAATAAAAATATAATTTGATTATATACCACCAATATTTATCAGCTCAATCACACATGGCTTTGAAATAACAAGAATTTCAAATGCACACGCTGTTCATATTTAATGCGTATCGACGACCGTTTGCGCTTTAAGTGTACTTCTCTTTAAATTGACTAAACCAATGAATAGGTTTTATAAAATTGGAGAATTTTAAGGTTATATACCAACAATAATGATTATTTCAATCTTACTTTCATTTACGATAAAAAGAGTATCTGTTGCAATTGCTTTTCACATTTAACGCTTTTTAACGATTGTTAGCCTCTTAAGCTTATTTGTCTTTCAGTTGATGAACTAACTGCAATTCTTCTTTGAAATCAAAACATTATTTGATATATACCACCAACAATTATCAATTTTATCACATATGGCTTTTAATAACGAGAATCGCGAATGAATGGTTGATTGTATTTAATGCTTATTAATGATCATTTGCGTTTTAGCATATTTCTCATTCAATTGACTAACCCTTTGAATCTATTTTATGAAAATGGAACAGTTTCAGGTCTGAGAACAACAAAATTGTTCATTTAAATCATACTTGGCTTTACGATAGAAAGAATTTCTGCTGCAATAGTTTTTCATATTTAACGCTTTTTGACGATCATTAGCGTTATAAGCGTAATTCTCTTTCAATTGGCAAAGTAATTGAAAATATTTTTCAAAATTAAATCATGTTCTTGTAAGATATGACCAATTTTGATGATTTCAATTATAATAGGCTTTGAAGTAAGAAGAATTACGGTTGCAATTGTGTTCGTATATAACGCTTTTAGACGATCGTCATCGTTTTAAGCCTATTTCTCTTTCAATTTACAAATCAGTTACAGTTATTTTGAGATTTGGATTATGTATGGTTTAGATACCAACAATTTTGATGATTTCAATCATAGTCGACTTTTGAATAAAACGAATTAAGGTCGTAATTGCCTATCATGTTAACGCTTTTCAACGATCGTTATTATTTTAAGCGTATTTATCTTTCAATTGACGACATATTACAACCTCTATTTATAATAGGATGATTTTATGGTCAATTAAAAAATATTGATGCTTTCCAATCATACTTGGCTTTCAAATAATTTGAATTCCTGCTGCAATTGCTTTTCACATCTAACGCTTTTTTAATGGTCGTTAGCGTTTTAAGCATATTTGTCTTTAAGTTGAAGAATCAACTGCAATTACTTTTTGAAATAAAAATATATATTTGATTACAAGCCACAAATATCCATGAGTTCAATCACATACAGCTATTAAATCACGAGAATTGCCTATGAAATGGCATTTCATATTTAACGCTTGTTAGCGATTGTTTGCGTTTTGAATGTATTTCTCTTTAAATTTATTAAAACATTGAAACTATTTTATAAAATGGGAATATGTTTTGGTTTTATGCCAATAAAATTGATCAATTCAATCATACTTTGCTTTACGATAGAAACAATTTATGTTGCAATTGCTTTTCATATTTAACGCTTTCTGACGACCGTTAGCGTTCAAAGCGTATTTCACTTTCAATTGGCAAAGCAATTGAAACTATTTTTTCAAATTGGATCATGTTCTGGTTAGATATAACCAGTTGTGATGATTTCAATCATTATCGGCTTTCAAGTAAGAAGAATTGCGGTTGCAATTGCTATTCATATTCAACGCTTTTCCACGATCGATAGTGTTTTAAGCCTATTTCTCTTTCAATTGAAAAACCTATTGAAATTCTTTTGTTAAATTGAACAAAATTTTTGTTTTAGTAATAATCGGCTTTCCAATATTGAAAGTCGCAGTTGTAATTTTGTGTTCATATTCGATACTTTTTATTAATAGTTAACGTTTTAAGTGTATTTCTCTTTCAATTGATGAACCAAATGAAATATTATTTCCAATTTCACCATGTTCTTGTTATATTTAAACAATTAAGGTTATTGAAATCATCCTAGGATTTTAAACAATAATCCTTGCGACTACAAGTGTGTTCATATTCAACTCCATTCATAATCGTTTTAAGCCTATTTCTCTTTCAATTGACGAACCAACATAAACCATATATAAAATAGGAATATTTTTTACAGATACCAATAATAATGATCATTTCAAATAATAAGATTACGGTTGTAGTTGCTTTTCATAATTAAAGTTGTTTATCGATCCTCATCGCTTTAAACCTATTTCTTCATCAATTGATGAACCAATTAAATTTAAATTTTTTTAATTAGGATATTGTTGATTGGATATCAAAAATATTTATCATATGATTCATACTCGGCTTGAAAATAACAAGTACTTAAGGTTGAATTTCAACGTATTGAGCATATTTCTCTTTCAATTAACGAACCTATTGAAACTATTTTTTAATAATGGAACATGTTCCGGTTAGATCCGAGAAAGATTGATCATTTAAATCATATAGGGCTTCCAAATCATAAGAATTACGATTGCTTTCCATATTTGATCGCTTTTTAACAATCGATAGTGTTTTAAGCCTATTTCTCTTTTAATTGGAAAACTAATAGATTTTTTTTTTTTTTTTTTGTTTGTAAAATTGGATCTCGTTCAAGTTAGTGATAAAAAAGTAATTACCTTAATTGTACTTGGCCTTCAAATATTAAGAATCATGGTGGTTATTTGTGTTTATGTTTAACATTTTTTACAGTCGTTAACGTTTTAATCTTATTTCTCTTTCATTTCACGAAAAGATTACAGTTATATTCACAGTTGGAACATGTTTAGGTTAGATACCATCAATTTTGATGATTTCAGTCATTTTTGACTTTCAATAAAGTGAATTACTGTCGCAATTGCCTTTCATGTTTCACGCTTTTCAATGATCGTTATTGTTTTAAGCGTATTTCTATTTCAATTAAAGCAACATTGTAACCTTTTTTGTAATAGGATGATTTTGGTGAGAATTCAACAATATGGATGATTGCAATCCTAGGCTTTCAAATTGTTAGAATTGCATTTGGAATTGCTTTTAACGTTTAACGCTTTTTAGCGACCGTTAGCGTTTTAATCATATTTGTCTTTCAGTTGAGTTAACTGCACTTATTATTTGAAATAAATAAAAAATTAATTATTTACAACCGATATTTATCAATTAATTTGCATGCGGCTTGTATATAAAAAAATTGGTGAATGCAATGGTTGTTCATATTTATGGCCTATTAACGATCGTTTGTGTTTGAAGCGTATTTTTCTTTAAATTTACTAAACCATTGAAACTTTTTTATAAAATGGAAACATGTTTAGGTTATATACTAACAAAGTTGATCATTTCAATCAAACTTGGCTTTACGATAAAAAGAATTTATGTTGCAATCACTTTTCATATCAAACGCTTTTTGATGATCCTTAGTGTTATAAGCGTATTTCTCTTTCAATTGGCAAAGAACTTGATAATAATTTTTAAAATTGGGTCATATTCAGGTTAGATATGACCAATTTTGATGATGTCAATCATAATCGGCATTCAAAGAAGAATTAAGGTTGCAAATGCTGTTTGTTTTTAACACTATTTGAGGATCGGTATTTTTTTAAGGCTTAATCTCTTTCAATTGAAAAGCCAATCAAAATTCTTTTGAAAAATTGGATCTCGTTTTAGTTAGATATCAACAAAATTTATTTTTTTAATCATAATCGGCTTCCAAATAATAAAAATTGCAGTTGTAATTAGTGTTCATATTTGACGCTTTTGAACGATCATTAGTATTTTAAGCCTATTTTTCTTTCAATTAATGAATTACAGTTATTTTGAGAGTTGGATCATGTTTGGGAAAGATACCTATCAATTTGGATGATTTTAATTACATTGGACTTTGCGATAAAATGAATTAGGGTCGCAATTGCATTTCATGTTTAACGCTTTTTGACGATTGTTATTATTTTCTGCGTATTTCTCTTTCAATTGACAAATAAATTATTACTATTTTTATAATAGGATCATTTTATGGATAGAATTCATAAATGGATAGAATTCATAAGTATTTATGACTTCAATCATACTAGGCTTTCACGTAATTAGATTTGCGGTTGCAATTGCTTTTCACATTTAACGCCTTTTAACGATCGTTAGCGTTTTAAGCTTGTTTTTATTTTAGTTGACGGTCCAACTGCATATATCATTTGAAATAAAAACAATACTTGATTATATACCACCAATAGACATTAAATTAATCACACACTACTTTTAAATAAAGAGAATTGCGAATGCATTGGTTGTTCGTATTTAACGCTTATTAACTATCGTGTGCTTTTTAAGCGTATTTTCTTTAAATTTACTAACCCATTGAAACTAAATTATTAAAAGGGAACAGGTTCAAGTCAGATACCATCAAAATTGATCATATAAATCATCAGATACCAACAACATTGATCATATAAATCGTACTCAAATTAATAATAACAAGAATTCATGTTGATTGTTGCGTATTAAACGTATTTCTCTTTCAATTGAAGAGCCAATATTGATTAGTCAAATCATATTCGGCATTCAAATTATAAGAGTTGTGGTTGCCAATTTCTTTCCATATTAATCAATTTTTACGATCGATAGTGTTTTAAGCCTATCTCTCTTTCAGTTGATAAACCGATTGAAATTCTTTTGTAAAATTTGATCTCGTTCTGGTAATTTATAAAAGAATTTGATTAAGGTAATCATAATTGCCTCAAATACTAAGAATTGAGATTGTAATTTGTGTTTATATTTGAGGATTTTTAACGCTCGTTCTCGTTTTAATCTTTTTTCTCTTTTAGTTGACAAATCAATTACAATCATGTTTAGAATTGGATCATGTTTCGACTAGATACCATAATTTTTGATGAATTCAATCATACACGACTTTTAAGTAAAATGAATTAAGGTCGCAATTACCTTTCATGTTTAGCCTCAAATACTAAGAATTGCGGTTGTAATTTGTGTTCATATTTAAGGATTTTTAACAATCGTAGCATTTTAAGCTTATTTCTATGTTAGTTGATAAATCAATTGCAGTTATGTTTAGAATTGGATCATGTTTCGGCTACATACCATCAATTTTGATGATTTCAATCATACCCGACTTTTAAGTAAAATGATTTACGCTCGCAATTGCCTTTCATGTTTAACACCGTTTAACGATTGTTATTGTTTTAAGCATATTTCTCTTTCAATTGACAAACAAATTAGAACTATTTTTATTATACGATCATGTTATGGTTATAATTCAAAAGTACTAATGATTTCAATCAAACCAGGCTTTCAAGATAATAAGAATTGCGGTTGCAATTGCTTTTCACTTTTGACGCTTTTTAATGATCGTTAGCGTTTTAAGCCTATTTCAGTTGTCAAACAAACTGCAGTTATTTTTTGAAGTCAAAAAATTATTTGATTATATAATAC
>ONZA01017081.1:7658-20477 GCA_900322205.1 Kewa caespitosa
TATATGTGTTTAAACCTCTTAAATTTAAATATAGAAAATTTGTTGTTGATAATTCAAATTGAAACATTTGAGTTTAAGTTAATCCCACCCATTGTGTTATGTATCTAAGGTTTAATTATAAGTTGTATATGTAGGGTGTAAAACATGCTTATGCCTGCTACTCTCAACCTCATTTTCATCAAACGTTACTAGCATACATTTGAGCTAATAAAACCAGAAAATAACCCTAGCTTGCTTGCTGTTCTTTTTATCAAATTCATTTCATACGTATAGACTACGTTTCTAAATAAACCTAGATTATAATGGCCACTCCAATCGCATCATTACTGATCAAGCAACGAGGATCAGTTATCAATGTCAAGGTTTCTAAGAAAAATATACACTCAACGTTGGGGTTATAATGAAATGGTCTTTGTAGATAAGTAGTTATAATGTTTGCTGATTGTTCATATTCATATTTTTCGGTTTGATGTAAATCATATATAATTTTTATACGTTGCATTAATTAATTTTTCATTTTTATGTTGAAGAGGGTGATATAATCGAATGTCAAGTAAAAGATACAATGGGTAAGTGATTCAATAAGGGACATACATGAAGGCAAATTCTATGAGGTTGAGAGTTTTTTGGTTGAAACAAATGATGCAAAGGATTTTCGGGCTACCCATGGTAAAGTTATCTCTTTGCGATCATTTAAGTTCAAGTCTGTGAAAGAAATAATTGATCCTGAGCTCGAGACTGAATATCTTATAAGTATAACCCAACGTGGTCCTTCTTACGGTTAATTATGTTGTTTGGAAATGTATCTAATGTCATTTACCATGTATAAATAACTCTTTCACCTTTTGGTTTATGGATTTCATTGGACTATTGCTGGATGTGAAACAAGTGTATCGAATCGATTCTCAAATGGTAAAGTTTGTCTTGGAGGATGCAAGGTATTATTTTTCAACACGATTGTTTAGTAAATAACTAAATCATATTAAAGTATTTATTTTATTTATTTTTCGTCTCATATAAATATCATATTTTTTTTTCCATATTATGATAGTATTGATACAATACAAGTAACCATCTGGAGTCCACATTCCAAGATGGTAGTCGATGCATGGATGACAAAGGATCGGAAACCTTATGCCATTATTATCGAATGTGCTAAGGTCCACTTATTCTACAGTCAGAGATCCATTGAAACGGCATTCTCAAAGTCCAATTTCTACCTAAATCTTGAGTTTGATGAAGCTCTAAATTTATTACAAAGGTTTTATATATGGTTACATTTCTATTTTGTAATTTTTGAGCCCATTCCGACGTCGTACGTCACGAGGTCGCGACACCCTCTTCCGAGGTGAACACATTTTCGTGTCACCTTCATACCCGACCTCGGCACGATGGATGGCCGGAGCAACGTCAGGTCGCCATGGACCTGGTCCCTGTCGATTAATTAGGCCCAAGCCTGGAGGTCCTAACCCTTGTCCTCCACGATCCGCGCTCTTTAAGGTTAACGTGTCATGCTCTGATTGGCCTCATGTTTCCCAAGGACCCTATATAAGGGACCCTTGGGCTTTCCGGAAAAGGTACACGCTTATTCTCTAACTCTTTGCGAAAGACACTATTCTATTCATCTCGGAGAAATAGTATCCTCTTGCCTTCTCATTCTGGCTTGTCACTTCGCTTTCAGTAATCACGTACTAACTTAAGCATCGGAGGGCAGTTCCTCGGAACCATCCCGGGGGTAGTTCACATTTGCTACTCTTTGCATTATAACGAGGTGACATTCTGAGATAAGCTTCTCAGTTCTTATCTCCTCAGTCCGATACAACCAACCCTTTGACATTGCGATCTGGGTCCACACCAACGCAACATTTGGTGCCATTTGTGGGGAGTGAGACGATTTTGTATAAGATTAAGGAGGGATAAATTCCAACACCACCATCCTTCAGAACAACCATGTCTGCCAGAACGATCATGTTGAATCTAACACAGCCACTCCGCGCAACGACGTTGGCACAATAGATCTCGAGTAACTCATCCGGCGTGTCGGTCGTGAGGCGCAAGCTGAAATACAGGCCAAACTGAAGGCTCTGCTCAGAAAGGAAGGGACACAAAAGTCCAACCTGTGGTCATCTGGGTCCACACCAACGCAGGTCATGCAGTCCCAACTGTTTAACATCTCCAGCCGAGAAAGTTCCAGCCACTCTGTGAAAGCCAAACCCCAGCCTCACACCGTACATCCCCCTGGTACTCATGCCTCCGAGGAAAAAAAACCCGAGGCCTCTGGTAGGCACCACTCCTATGGTACCGAGCGTGCTAATGTCGAATTGCGTAATTTCCTCAACAACCGTAAGCAAACTGACACCGTCCAAACCGAGGAAATGCCCCTGACCTTCGCCAGTTCATATGGTAGAAAGATAAAGAAAGGTGACTCGGAGGAATTGGCTTCAAGCCATACTTCCCATCCCGGCTCAAGAAACTGCGGCAATACGCCACCACGGGTATACAGACGGGACTGACCACGCAGTCCCCATTTGCTGACATCATCATAAATCAACCGATTCCCCAGGATGTCAAGCTTGGTAAGATTAAGAAATACAACGGCACCACCCCACCGACAAAGCATCTCATGGCGTATGATGCGGCCATGATGACCCATAGTTGGACCGAAGTCGTGTTGTGTCGTTTCTTTGTAGGAACTTTGGAGGGCTTAGCTCCAAGTGGCTAAATTCCCTTGCTCGGGGGAGCATCTACTGCTTTAAGCAGCTCACCAACCTATTCAGCAGCCACTTTGCAGCCAATGAGCGAGAGAGCAAGACTGTCGAGTACGTGCTCAAGGTGATACAGTGGCATGATGAGCATGCCAAAAAGTATGCTAAGAGGTTTGCCGATCAATGTTTGGAGATCGAAAATCTGGACCAAAAAATTGCGTGTTGTGCGTTAATCAACGGTCTGCTGGATGGGACCAAGCTCAAAATCGAGCTGAACAGGAGAAAGAAGAGCGACCTCGACATGCTTTTCAATGAAGCCCGGGACAGAGCCATACAGATAATAGCATCTTGGGAATTCTCGAATTGCAACCTCCTCTGTGGAAGCAAGGGTAGTGCACCAAGCAAGGGTAAGACACCTCGCCATGAATGACGGGACATGCGCCAACATGAAACACTGAACATGTAGAAGACATAGTTTAAAAATGGCGAGGTGGTAGAGGTGGAAGAAGAGGCGGAGGATGAGATGGAAGGGGAAAACTACCTTATAAGGCCCCTGAGAGTCCCGAAGTGAACAGGATCTTAAATTGCAATCAAGAGGTCATCTTTACCAAGATGGACCAAAGCCTCCTCCCAAAAGCTAGCCCGATGAAGGAAGCCGATGCGGTGAGCTACTACTTCTACCACTACCATGTGACAATGGGCACTCAACCCGCTACTACTACACATGAGGGAGAAATTTGGTGAAACTGGCCAAAGAAGGGAAGATTAACTCTTTCCCGAAGGACAAAAACAAGACCTCCACGTCGCAAAGCCAGGGGGCAAGCATCTCAGATAACTTGTCCGATTCTGAGGCAATGGCACGTAATGTTGTCTCAATCATATCGTGTGGCCCTGCGTGTGGAGGAGTGACCTTGAAGGCTAGAAAAGCGCACCTTCGCTCCCTCGGTCAGACCATGTTGGTTGAGAAAGCTCCTAAGTTTGGCAAGCCCATCACGTTCGACGAAACCGACGTCAGGGAACTGCAGTATCCTCACGATGACGCTCTGCTCGTCGAAATCAAGGTATCCAACACCTTGGTTAAAAGAACTTTGATAGACACCGGGATTTCATCACCTCATATTGCGTGGCAGAGCAGGGGGTATGATTTTAAGAAAATAATGCCGTTGAGCTACCCTGTGTTCGATTTTGGGGGAAATGAAGTACACCCAATCGGATCGGTGCAATTGTAAGGGACTTAAAAGTTTTGCAAGGCACCTTATCGCTGAGTTCCTGGTCGTCGTTGTCCCCATGTCCTATAACATCATTCTAGGACGACCCACTCTTACCGTTATCAAAGCAAATGTAATGATGTCCATTTTGACTATCAAATACTACAATGATGACAGAGAGGTGGGAAAACTCCTGGGTGATCAGAAGTCAGCTCGGCAATGTTACATCAAGTGCCTAACCAAGCCCTCCTCCGCCGCCATGGGTGGAGTGACAAACCCCATCACCACGGATGGGGGACGAGATCTCGTCATCATGGAAGAAGTTAAAAAATGCGAGTTGAAAAAGTTGAAGAAGGACGAGATTGGGCCGAGCAACTCTGTTACGTTGGCAGAAGGAAAGAGAAGCAAGAAGGGAAAAGAGCCCCAGTGCTTCATGTTAGAGAGACCAGGGCCTGATTACCCCAATCTCATGAAGGAATCTGAGTGTGCTAAGCCGATCGGAGAGAAAGTCGAGGTCATGCTGGACCCGACGCGGCCTGAAAGGGTAACCTACTTGGGAGCCAATTTGGATGAAAAGTTCATGGACGACATGAATGAACTACTCCTTGAGTTCCAAGATGTCTTCGCTTTTGGTCTAGAGGAGATGCCCGGGATCGAACCAGCGCTCTTTGAGCACAAGCTAGGGGTGAACCCCAAAATGAAATCAGTCAAGAAAAAGTGCCAACACCTGGGAGAAGAAATAAGCAAGGCTGCTTCGGCCGATGTGAATAAGTTGTTTGAAGAAGGTTTCATCAAAGAATGCATCTACCAGAAGTGGCTCACAAACGTTGTCCTAGTCAAAAAGAACAACGGAACTTGGAGGATGTGTGTTGATTACACTGACCTCAATAAGGTATGCAAGAAAGATGATTTTCCCCTTCCTCGGATAGACTAGCTCGTCGATTCCACCACGGGCCACGAACTGTTGAATTTCATGGATGCTTTCTCTGGTTACCATCAGGTCTTCATGAGGAAGAAAGACCAAAGTTCCACCGCCTTCATCATGGACGATGGAGTATTCTGCTACACCATGATGCCATTTGAACTAAAGAATGCTTGGGCAACCTTTCAAAGGTTAGTGCAAAAGGTCTTCCAACATCAGATAGGCCAAAACCTGGAGGCCTATGTCGACAACCTCATCACCAAGAGCCAGGTGGCAAGAAACCACATCAGCGACCTGAGAGAAACATTCGAGACGTTGAGGGGATACAAAATGAAATTGAATCCCAAAAAGTACGTATTCGATGTCTTAGGTGGAAAATGTCTAGGCTTTATGGTGAACCATAGAGGGATCGATGCTAATCTAGAAAAAGTGCAAGCGATCCATGACATGCAACCCCCACATTGCATCAAGGACGTACAAAAACTGACCTAGTGCATTGCTGCCCTGAACCGCTTTGTCTCTAGGTCGGCAGATAAGTGCACACCGTTTTTTGCCCCGCTCAACAAGGGAACCAAGTTCAGCTGGAACCGGAGGAAGAAGAGGCCTTCAAAAATTGAAAACCTACCTCGGTCAATTACCCAGAATATCGTCCCCGGTGAGCACCTGTTTGTATACTTAGCCATTTTGGATCAAGCTATTGCCTTCGTCCGAATAAAAGAGCAGGACAAGGTCCAAACTTTGGTGTATTTCAATAGTCACGCCCGGACTGGCCCGAAGTTCAGGTACTTCACCCTGGAGAAGTTTGCCTTGGGTCTGGTGATCACTTCACGGAAGCTAAGGCCATACTTCTCCTCGCACATAATTATGGTCCTAACCAACCACCCTTTGAAGAAAATTCTGGGACGATTTGAGTCTGTAGGCAGAGCAAAGATATCGGTCCATGAGTTGACTTACTACGACATCACCTATGAGCCCAGAAGGGTCATCAAGGGCCAAGCGTTGGCCGATTTCGTTACAGAAATGACGTCGCCAGTGCGTCAGCCCCTCAACTAGAGGGATAACTAGGAACTGTCTGTCGTGTTCCTGCAAAATTGGGAGTGGCGCCGGGGTTGCTATGACCTCACCTGAAGGTGACTTGTTTGAATATACCATCAGATTCAAGTTCCAGGTGTCCAATAATGAGTCCGAATATGAGACATTGCTGGTGAGACTACAAAAGGCCAAGTCCGCAAGAGCAAAAAAGATGGAGGTAAAAATGGACTCCCAACTTATAGTATCACACATCATTGGTGAATACGAAGCAGGAGAAGGAAGTAAGAAAGCCTACCTCCAGAAGGTAAAAGCTGAGCTAATCAAGTTTGTAGAGGTGAACATGATCCACGTTTCCCGGTTTGAGAATCACCACACGCATGCATTAGCACGCCTGGTTACCTCGGTTGTATCTGGATTCCCCAGAAACATCTTCTAGGAAGAATTGAATGAAAGAAGCATCGATGCTCAGCCCCCGAAATTGGTCAAGCTCCTTGATCAAAGTGACGACTGGATGACCCCTATGACTGCGTGGTTAAGGGATGGCCTACTACCAGATGATGAGAAAGAAGCAAAATAAATTTAGAAAAAGTGCCTATGGTTTGTCCACAAGGATGGAGAGCTTCTAAAGAGGTTGTACTCCTCATCCGTGCTCAAGTGTGTTTCCCGACCATAGGGAAAACAAATACTGATCGACCTACACAAAGGTGTGTGTGGATCCCACAACAGCGGACGAGCCCTAGCGTCCAAGGTCATTCGAGATGGTTTCTACTGGCCCACCATCTCCAAAGATGCGGCCGATCTTGTGAAAAAGTGCGCCAAGTGTCAATATGACTCTCCCATGCCAAAGCTTCCATCCACCGAGCTCATGCCAATCGTGGAACCACTCCCCTTCAGCCTCTGGGGGATGGACATCCTAGGACCAATCCCCTTAGCCCAGGCAGGTGAAGTTCTGCATTGTATTCGTAGAGTACTTCACTAAATGGGTTGAAGCCAAGGTGTAAAGAAGTTCATCAAAGATAACATCTTGTCCCACTTTGGCATGCCCAGGGGCATCATATTCGATAATGGGCGTTAGTTCAACACCCCTCAAATCACAGGATGGTTAGCCAAATCAGGGGCACAAGCTCGCTTCATAATGGTAGCGAGGCCACAGTGCAACAGCCAGGTCGAGTCCACCAGCAAAACCATCGTCAATGGACTGAAGAAGAAGTTTGACGGGGCAAAGGGTTTGTGGGCTGACAAGCTTTATGAAGTACTATGGTCACTCCGAACCACAGAAAAAGCAGCAACTGGAGAAAGCCTTTTCATATTAGTTTACGGCAGTGACGCCGTGCTCCACATTGAGCTAACATAAGAAAGCCCCTGGGTCAAGGGATTCGATGAAATGGTGAACGACCAGTGAATTCGACTCAATTTGGACCTGCTTCTAAAAGTCCAAGGTAACGCTACTCCGCATGGCAGTGTACAAACAACGCATGGCCAAAGCGTACAACAAAAGGGTGAAAACCAAGAACTTCCGTGTTGACGACCTCGTCAGTAGAAAAATAGAGTCTATAAGGAGACAAAACGAAGACACAAAGCTTACTCCAAACTGGGAAGGTCCATATTTAATTACAGAAGTAGTCCGACCTGGGACTTACAGACTGGAAGACCTCAAGGGAAGGAGGATCGAGAGGATTTGGAACATCAACAATCTCAAAAAATTCTATGTTTAAGTTCTCAGCACGGAGAATACACAACCTAATCCATCTTAGGTTTAGGATCAATGAGCCCGTCTTGGGGCCGTAGTTTATTGTTAGGAAAATCTAGTTCACCCTGGAAGTTAGAGTGGAGTTGGCCTCCTTAAAAGTCGTGTAATAAAACAAGCATGTCCTGGGGCCATAGTTTATTTCCTATGTTTAAAGACTCATCCTGGAGTCAAAAGGCTATGTAATAGATTTTCATGGGGTTGGTTCCTCCAAACAGCCGAGTTTATGTTAGTTCATCACGGAGCTAACCGGGGCCGGCTCTCCTCAACAGTCAAGAATGAAGGTCCTACTCTCAGCTCTTCTAAAGTTTTCCATCCCAGCCCACCCCGGAAACAACAAAGAATTAGGGGCACCTACTTCAAATTATTTGTTACTTCCCTTAATGGGGCAAAGGGTTAGACAGACGATATCAACGAAGTAAATTTTGCGAATTGAATCAAAAAATCGCAAAGCCAAATCAAATATTTTAAAAAGCGCCACAAGGGCATTGTTTGAATTCGGGTAAAATGGGCTCGCAGGCCCATGATAAAAAGAAAAAAGGAAAAACTATTGAAGACCAACCATCTACCTACTCCACCAGGGTGACCTCATTCTGTAGCTTGATGTCCTCGAAGGGCTTCTAGTTGAGTTGGTCTGCCAACTGCTCGCGAACTGCCTCACGAGCCTCCTCGGGGCAATAGAACATCAACCTCCACTGAGATGGCATCAAACGCAGTCTCGGTTCACGGCCTGACCCCAGATCTCCACCAGCTCACCTGGCTGACCCTCAAGCCGCTTTTGTAGATCAACGACATCGGAGTCCCTGGTTGCCAGCTTAAGCCCGAGCTCTCCGACCTTGACCAAGGCCTAGTCTAGCTCGGTCAGTTTACTTTCCAAGGTCTTCTTCACCTTGGAAAGCTCTGCGTTAGCAAGGACGTTGCCCTTTTCAACTCTGCCTTGAACCTCTTCTTGGCCTAAGCTTGTACTTGGTCCACCGACTTTGTCAGCTCGTCAATGTTCTGAGCCTGTTTTTGCAGGACGAGGTCGAAGTACCAAGTGATCACATATTGCAGCAAGAGTGGAAAAAAAATGACGTCAGATCAGGGAATCAAATGAAACAAAGGCAAAATCATTGTCCACTCACCTTGTGGGCAGATCGGAGAGGTCGGACTCTGAAATCATTCGCTCCAGTTTTGCCTCCATGAATCCCAGGTGATCGCGCTTCGCCGTGGTGAAGTAGGGGGCAAAGGCATCGGATTCAGGAGCAACTTCCCAAGCTAGGAAATCTACCGGCGTCGTCACCGGGATTCATTTGTCGGCGGCCTTCTTCCCTTTCTTCTTTTTTGAAGACTTCTCCGGGCGAGGTGGAGGCGCAGAGACAGCCTCAGACCGGCTCTTTTTCTTCAGAGGTGGGGTGATCACGTCGTCTTCCCTAACATCTCGGTGGTTGACCTTCTGGTTGTCAACGCCTACTGTGGCGTCATCCCAATTCTTTCCTAGGACGTCGTGGGTGACAGGAGGTGGGGCCGCGATAGTAACCCCAGTCGACTTCGACTAGGTGTCCTGCCTTTTTGGGGTGGAGGTAAAACTTGGCATCAGCTTGACCTTCACGCCAGATGATGAGGCCTCACCATGCTGAAAGAAAGAGAATGCTCAACATAAAAGCAAATAGAAAGCGAACTGAAAGGGAGATGAGGTCATAGACTTACCTTCTTGGCCGCCTTGGCAGCGATGTTTAGCTGCAACTGCCGGTCCATCCGAGCTTGAAACTCCTCCAGAGCTGACTTCCCCATCATATCTTGGCTGACGTCGCCTTCCTCCATTAGCTTGGCCTCGACACCAGCTGCAAAATAAGAGTTAGCACATAACAATTTAGTAGTAACGGGATGGGGGACTGAGATGAAGAGATCTACCAACGTCACCCCTCATGAGACCCATATAGGTCATGAAGGCATTGTTCGTCATTTAGTCCGTTGAAGGTTGCCACCACACCGGACGCTTCACGGGGAAATGAATTCGAGGCTTAGAGTGCATCCCCAAAAACTTGAAATAATCTGGCGTAATAAGGTCATCTGCTGACAACGACATGCGACCTGCTTTCTGATAACGGCGGCGACGTGGTTGCCCTGAGTTCCACCCCGGAACGCCCCAAGCACCTACCGTTTTCTTTAGGTAGTAATAGGCATCCTTCCACTCGTGAACTGAACTGATCTTCATGGGGACCAAAACGCAGTTAGTGGCCTCGTTGAAACAATAAAAGCCCTAGCAGTTTGGTTTCGCACAAATACGCATGTCAGCCTAAACCATAGTGCCAATGTCGGTGTAAGGTTATAAACCTTACATATGGAAAGGAAAAATGTAATCATCGCCCACGAATTCGACTCGAGATGACAAGGGGCCAATTACAACTCGTGCAACAAATCAACAGCAAAATATGAGATCGGATACCTAAATCCGAAATCAGACATTTGTACGTAAAGTGAAATTATTCCCGAAGGAGGAGATGTTATCAGTCCGTTATGACCTGGGTAAATTAGCCCCAGGTCGGTGGTAGACCCAAACTTGCACAAGAACCACCTAATGTCCTTATCTGGAATGGACAATCGCATCCTAAACTGGGTCGAGTCAAGAATGACCTTTTTCTTACCCACCCCTACAGCGGGATGAGCCCCCAACGTACTTGGTTTGCCACCTCGAGGTGCGACCGACATGGATAGATCATCCTCCTCGGCTGGTGAACGCAGCCCTTACTCAGCTTCCCGATCTCCAGCTCGTCCACATCGCCCACCATGGCGTCACTACCAGTGCCCGTGACGTCGTCTTGGTTGTCCTCTTCCTAGTCGGACAGGTCATCGGAACCCAAATCTGACTCAGCAGAGATACTTGAAGACGACCCTGCAGAATCCATGGCGGTAGTCTCTACCCGATTGTTCCCCGCTTCCCTGGTGTGTAGTGGCGTTGGACTATCAGACAACGTGTCGCCTGAAGAGCTGCTCGAGCTCGAAAGAACGACCTCAGAAATAGATTGACTCATGACTGAACATCAAGCAATCAGAAACAAGCATGCAAGGAAATCAAACTCACCAACAAAGGAATTATCCGGTCCGGTATCATTGGCGTTAAAATTTGCCTCGGCCGTATCACAGTTATGGCCGACCTCGATAGGCGAAGTCATGGTTTCGCCCTCAGAACTCACGGGTTGCCGAATAGGTCGCCCCTTCCGATCAACCATCTTCCTCCTTGTCTTCCGAGATGAAGTCGGGCAGCGGTGTGGAAATATTACGTTTTGGGGAAGGGGGTGACCTTAGACAGGCCAGTAGGCGGCGCCGGAGCCTCGTTGCGAGATGATCGCCACCTGCCATACCAAGGTCGCGAACTTGAGGGTCCAAGGCACGAAGCAGGACCACCTCCAAAGGACTACGCAAATGGATCTTATCCAAGAAGGCTTGAGCCTGCGGACTCAAACTAGGGTCCAAGGTAAAATGCACACGGCGTGGGAACATTATACAACGCAAAGAATGAATAAAACAAAAAAAAAATACCTAATGTACAAAGAAAGAGGCTGAAGAAAGAGAGAAAAACACGAGCAGTGAGGTGGTCACGTTGGATTTTCTCTCTAGAAGCAGAGCTTCTCTCTCCAAAAATGGGTGAAATGGGAGAGGGAGAAGCGCCTCTATATAGGGGAGAGAGTAACTGTTCACCTTCCTCCCACGATGAAGACACATGTTCGCATTAATGTGCTACACGACGAAAATCAAACACCTCGAGATCCGTGCGACCCTTGAGCTTCCCAAGTGAACCATGTCGTTGTGGTGTCAGGTCGTGCTCCACTAGGTTGTTGTTGCATCTCGACTTGAGGGGTAAATATTGATCCCATTTTGAAATCGTACGTCATGAGGTCGCGACACCCTCTTTCGAGGTGAACATATTTTTGGGTCACCTTCATACCTGACCTCGGCACGATGGACGACCGGAGTGATGCGTCAGGTCGCCATGGACTTGGCCCCCTGTTGATCATATGGGCCCAAGCCTGGAGGCCCAAACCCTATCCTTTGTGATCCATGCTCTTTAGGGCTGACGTGTCATGCTCTTACTGGCCTCATATTTCCCAAGGACCTACATAAGGGACCCTTGGGCTTCCCAGAAAAGGTACACGCTCATTCTTTGCACAAGATACTATTCTATTCATCTCGGAGCAAATAGTATATTCTTGCCTTCTCATTCCGACTTGTCACTTCGCTTTCAGTTATCACGTACTGACTTAAGCATCAGAGGACAGTTCCCCGGAACCATCCCGGGGGTAGTTCACGTTTGCTACTCTTTGCAGGATAGCGAGGTGACATTCCAGGTTCAGCTTCTCAGTTCTCATCTCCTTAGTCCGATACAAGCAACCCTTTGACGTTTCGAGGGCTCATTACGGAAAAATCCCACAACAGTAAAAATTTTGTCGCATATTGTATTGTTTAATATAAAATCGGAATATTTTCATATATTTCATTATTTCTACTAACATATATGATATACTTTGTACGAAAAGTTGGACGAGGGTGCTGAATATGCAATTTCAGCTTCAACGTCCTCATTTAGGGAGGTCACACTGGAAGGTGAATTACTTGCCCTAAGGTAATTTCTCATACAACTCAAACAATAATTTTTTTCATTTGATTTTTATTTTTGGCATTTATTAATTTTTAAATTGTTTAATTCTTTTTCAACATGAAATGTTTATTGTTTGTGGAAAGATTGAAGGTTTTGAGATGTCTGGGCCAAAAGCTTGGTTTTATGAGACTTGTATGAAACATACAAGGGGTATTTCATATTGCACCGATTAGGAAACTGATTTGGAAACAGCTCAGACATAGATATGGTGTGAGGAATGTAATTCTTCTATTACCAAAATTAGGCCATGGTGAGATCTATTTATGTTATTTTTTTCATTCAAACTAAAATTCATTATTTAATTGTTAATTTACGAAACAATAGTATTTTTTTTGATACTTTAATTTAAATTTGCATAGGTTTAAGGTGCAAGTTATATTAGCTGACGGTACCGGGAATAGTAGCTTTGTGATGTTTGAAGACATTGTCAATAAATATGTACATGCTAACTGCTTGACTACACGAAATAAGCAACAAAAAGTTTTGTGTCCTATACGATTAATATAAATGTTTTATTTCCATATATATATATATATATATATATATATATATATATATATATATGT
>ONZA01017084.1:10038-21090 GCA_900322205.1 Kewa caespitosa
ACCCAAAACAGTGGAAGACATTAAAAATCCAAAAATATAAGTTTTCTAATATGTAGACCCCAAGTTCAATATGATATTATATTAGGTTAGGTTACGTTATGTAATTATTAATTAATTAATATGTTTAAAAATATTTAATTGATAAATGAAAACGATCCAACTTGATTATTATCCTAACTACGACACGATCAAGGTAGATTTGATCGTTGTTGTCTAAATAGTCGTTGCGATACGTAGATAGAATAGAACACACCCAAAACAACTAGTTGTGTGACCATACTAGAGTTATCTACACCTTTGTATTAGTCCTAAATCCTATCTAATAACAATGAGATAAGTTGAGGTTCGTCTTCTATGTTGTATTTTAGGTTCGCCTTCTGATAGGTTGGGTTTTATTTAGAATGATGTATCGTGTTGTGTATTTTTTTTTTCTCGGAAGATGCATAAATAAACCAACCTAACTGATTTATTATAGGACAACAAATACAAGTGGTTCATGCTTGTTCGTTTACTTTTGTTATTTCATTAGTTTGTTTCTTTTTTTTTTCTATATGTGACCAAGTGGTAGATATGTTTTTTTGTAAGGAAAGTATTAAGATTGGAGTCTTGATATCAACCGTTAAGAAGTTGATTATCAAAGACTACAACTTAAATATTTCGAGAGTTTTGATGATCAGCTTTCTTTCGTTTTTTGTTCAACCATAATTTGTAAACTACTCAACATAATCTTCTCACACTTAAACTTAAAATTGTAGGGTTGTTCATCCCATATTCAGAGTCGTATAATTTCAGAATCTGTTAATTTGTAGAAGGATAATGTTTATATTATTTGGGTTATAAATTGATTAACCCTACTTTTAAATTATTGGGTTCATGTATTTTTAAGATGTAGATATTGACAAGATTGTAGTTTCCTTAGCTATATTAAATTCTTCTGGCTTGTACAATACGATAGGTCAAGTTTAA
This sequence comes from Kewa caespitosa, assembly GCA_900322205.1. Taxonomy (NCBI): domain Eukaryota; kingdom Viridiplantae; phylum Streptophyta; class Magnoliopsida; order Caryophyllales; family Kewaceae; genus Kewa; species Kewa caespitosa. The sequence goes on from ONZA01017084.1 coordinate 11,005, forward strand.
GGAGGGTCTATATATATGGCCTCCAATTATGAATACAATTAAAAGTTTAACATCTCTATTCTTAACATAGTATCAAAGCAATTCTAATGGCGAGAGCAACTATGATAATTAGGCGAAGACGATGTGGAACACGTAGAAAGCAAAAAACAAACTGACGTTTGTTAACCGATCACTCAACATACCGAATGAGAAAGGCGAACCTGACACGGCGCACCTTTGGGGAACATGTAACTCCATGATCAATGGTTGGATTCAAATTACTATTGATCCCCAACTTCAACTGTTCATACGTTCGTTAAGAGTGCACAAGCTTTGTAGGACGATTTGAAGGAGCATTACTCTGCCAAAAACGCTTCACATATCTATCAATTCAAGTCTTGTTTATCGAGCATCAAGTCCATTGGCCTCACTGTCAACATGTACTACATGAAGCTTCACGCGATATGGGACGAACTCGCTTCCGCTAAACCCATTCCCATGTTTGCGTGTGCTGATAAATGCCTAGTTCTCGTCTAAGTGCTCAAGGAACAAGAAAACGGCCATGTCTACCAGTTCCTCATGGGTCTAGATGATAATATGTTAGGAACTCTCCGAATCTAAACCGACAACACAAGCCCCTTGACCTCCATGAACAAAGTGTACTCATCTACCACTCAAGAAGCAATGCACAAAGCTATTCAAAGGGATAGTGATGACAATTCTGCTGCAACTGTTGGCTTCATTGTTCAAGTCGTGCCTTCTACCATGGTCAGCTCCAAGACGCCAGCGCCCAATGCGTCTTCTGGCACGTAGTTTGACCAGCCGCATAATACCTCCTCCTGTGGTGGTCAACGCGTCTTATGCTCTTATTGTGGGAAGTCGAACCATGACAGCACCGTGTGCTATTCTCTTCACGGTTATCCCTCAAGTCGCGGGTGTGGTCGAGGTCGCGGGTGTGGTGGGCATGGGGTGGCATAGCTCCTTCAACGGCCCACGTGGTACATGCTCCAAGTTCTTCATCATTCTTTAATCACTCTGGCCACATTGCTATTCTCGGTCTAACTCCCAAGGTCATCCAACGTCTCATCGCTCTGGTGGAACCATCTAAATCTGGTAGTGATACACTCTCAGTTAAGGACTTGCAATATCTCATTGGCTACTTGATAGCGGCACATCGCAACATATGACGGGTCATCTTGATATCTTGACAAACCTTACCAATATTGCGCCTCACCCTATCGCCCAACCCGAAGGTGCTCACAATATGGAGATAAAGCGTGATTCAGTTGCACTTAGCTCGGGTTTTTCCATTCATGATGTTTTATATGTTCCTGGCTTATCGTGCAATTTTGGTTTCTGTTGCCCAGTTAATCTCTGCTACAAATTGGCTTGTGATATTTAATGATAAAATTTTTGTGATATAGGACCCCACTTCGAGGATCCCAATTGGTCTGGATGAACTGCGTGACGGAGTGTACTTGTACAAGGCGATCCCGAGCTCAATGTACGCGGTCCAGAATAGCAGCAGTGCTGACTAATGGCATCATCGACTTGGTCATCCCGGCACACAAGCTCTTTCCTTAATTCTAGTTGTTCCAAAGTCTAGTTTACAGCAATGTAATTCGATTTGTGATGTTTGTTATCTTTCCAAATAGACACGTGAACCTTTTCCAGTTAGTGATTATAAAGCTTCTGTTGTTTTGAACGTATACATTGCGATATTTAGGGATCCTATGGTTTGGAATCTTTTACTGGTGCTCGATATTTTTTCACTATTGTGGATGATTATAGTCGTGTTGTGTGGGAATATCTCCTGATTGAAAAGAGTGAGGCTAGCCACATTTTCTGCCACATGACCAAAACCCTATTTCATAAAAATGTCCAAATAATTCAGTTCGATATTGGATCCGAGTTTACCTCCAACCCAATGAAATGTTCTATGCTGACAATGGTACTTTACACCAAACCTCCGTTGTAGGCACCCCTCAACAGAATGGGAGGGTGGAGCGAAAGCATCAACATATCTCGAGTGTGGCTCGTGCTATATTATTTCAAGGTAACTTGCCTTGGGATTTTTGGGAGAGTGTGCACTCACAACAGCACACCTAATCATTCGTACCCCTGCACCCTTGCTCAACGGCAAAACACCCCATAAGATGTTGTTCAACCAAAAGCCTTCATACAAACACTTGCGAGCGTTCGGGTGTTTGTGTTATGCCCATCATTTGCCTAGAAGGGTGAGAAGTTCGACCCCCGAAGTTGAAAATATATTTTTGTCAAGTACCCCCATGGCAAGAAGGGATGGCGTGTCATCATCCACTTCTTGGGCACGGGCCTCGATTCTACTGACACCTGCGACACTTTTCAACTTCCTACAAGATCCTACAGTTTGTTTTGTTAAAGGGCGGTCTGTCGTGGAAATTGAGGACAAAGTCAATTTCTCGGGTAGAGGCATTGAGGTGGGGGACATGGCAGCAAGGGTCCTGAGGAAGCCAAGCATGGAAGACTCTAATCTGGCTCACATTGCTCACAAGGTTAGGGTGCAGTGCATAAATTTTTCCTATATTTTTTTATGATTTTTTTTTTTGGAATTTTAATAGTTTTTAAAATTTTTAAGAATTTTTTTTTTGGAATTTATTCTGTATAAATGCTTGTAAAACAGGTTTGATGGTTGAATTTTGAGGGTATTTTATTTAAGAAAAAATTAATGTCAATAATCCCTACTTAGGACGATTTATAAAATATAATCCCAACTTCAAAAATTTATGGGAATAATCCCTACTTGGGCCTCGATATTTCTTATTACACCAGAGCTCAACGGAGTTAAAGAGCCGTTACTTACCCTATGACGTGGCATCTACGTGGAATAAGTTTGTGCTTTGTCATCTCCCTCTCACCCAAATTAGCTTCTTCCTCTCTTTTTTTCCTCTTCTTCTCCCTCTCAAATTCTCAGTGAAAGTCTATCATCTCCCTCCAAAACTCTTTCTCTCTTAAGTCATCTCCCTCTCAAATTCTCACTCCTAGTGTACTAGTTCAATTACTCAACGGTTGTTGAGCACTTTTATTGCCTCCATCAGATCAGAAAGGGCCTACAAAAGACCATTGTCGCATCAATTGAGGTATAAAGCTTGCACTTTTGACAAATTAGGCCATTTATGTTTTTTGTTTATGGGTAATCAATTAGGTAACTTAATAAACCCAGAAAAAAAAATCCAGTTAAAGGGTCCCAAAGATTAGGGTTAATGTGAATTTGAATGATGAAATTTGTATGATTTTCCGTGCTTAAGAATGTGTATTGATGTGTTAAATTTGATGTGTTCGTTTGTTGTAGCTGTAATTGTGGCGTGAGAATGGATTGGGTGAAGTTGCATATTTGGCATGGGTAGGCCTGACAATGGGTCGGGTTCGGGGCGGGTGGTTCATCACCCGCATCCACCCGTTTATTTTTTGACCCTCATCCATCCACCCATCACCCGTGAAATTCTCCACCCGAATTCGATCCACCCATCACCCGCGGGTGAACGGGTGGTTAACGGGTTGTTAATGGGTGAAAAAGATCAATTACAACTCTTTCAACATTTGTCAAAAGTTACTGTCCTTCTCAAAATCAAATTACTCCCAAATCAAAGCATAACAAATCAAAACAATTACATAAGAACTAGCAATTATATAACATTTCAGCTTGTTTATCCCAAATCATGACAATCTTTTTTGTCCCAAATCCCAATCAAATTAAAAATCAAATTGCAAAAATCAAATTGCAGAAGCACAAGAGTATGAAAGAGAGTAAGAGAGCTACCTCTTAGTGATTGGCGAGCACTTTGAACTGACAACGGCGAGCACCGGGCAATAAGCGAGCAACGAGCAGTAGGCAAGCACCGAGCAGTAGGCGAGCACCTCAGTGACTCTCACTAAAACAAACAAACCAGAGCAATTCACTTAACTTGCATTCACAAAACACAAAAAAGAAAAGAAAAGAAAATGGAAGCAATAATGAAGATAGAAAAGGTAATAGAGAAGAAAGAAACATGTTTGAGAAGAAAGAAACATATGGAGAGAGATAGAGAATAGAGAAAGTACCAAATTCTTGATGAGAGATGGCCGACGAGATGGATCCGGCGAGATGGCTGACCGGCTGAGGGAGAGAGAAAGAGAGGATAGAGGAAAGAGAGGAGACGGAAGAGTAGTGAAGGAGGCGCTGGAAGCCTGGGAGTAGGGTTCCTGAATTACGTTCTAAACATTATAATTTTTAGGTTTTTTTTTTTTTTATAATAATAAACGGGTGGTGGATGGATTCGTGGGTCGGGTTCGCGGGTGAAAAATAGTCACCCGAATCCGACCCGACCCACCACCCGATCCACCCATCACCTGTCAAAAAACCCATTTAGTCGGGTTTTCACCCATTTATTCGGGTCGGGTGGAGCGGGTATCCATGGATTCGGGTGACATTGCCAGGCCTAGGCATGGGGGTATATTTATGCCTGGACCAAAGGGGGAATATGTAGGGGGTAAACTGAAAGAGGTTAAAAATGTTGATGTTGATAAATTATGCTCATTTTGGTTAAAAGACTTGGCAGTTCAATGTGGATATGAGAAGATAGAGGATGTGTATGTTTTGTTTGCTGGAAAAACATTGGATGATGGGTTAGGATACACAGAAACTGACGATGACATAAAAGTAGTTATAAAAAATGGAGTGCGTGATGGTGTTGTAACTTTTTATGTGCATCATAAAGGACCAAAACTTGTGTTGCCATCTTGGAATATCCAACCAAACCCACCAGAAAATGTCCAACATATCTTTGTCAAGTTTGGTCCATTAAGAGCAAAACAAATTGCTAGAAAAATAACCCCTAGAAAAGTCATACCCCACACAAAGCATCCACTCAAAACCCTACTGAAGCAGCTAAAAACCTTCCTGAAGCAGCCTTAAACACCAGCCACAATACACAGGACAATGATGCTTGGTTGGATAATAGACCGGATAGCCCTTTGAGGTTTAATGAACTGTTTTCCTGCTCAAGCTCTGATGATGAGGATGATCCCTCTTATGAGCCAAATGGAGGGGAATATAGTGATTCTGAGAGCAATGTGGATGTGAGTGATGTTGAGGAAGAAGAATCTGAAGGATCTGCAGGAGTTGTGAGGGGTAATATAGAGCATGGGACAGATGGGAGGGGTAATGAAGAGCATGCTGAAGAGAATGAGGAAGCATTTGAAGATGAATTTGATGGAGAAATGTATGACACTGATGATGAGGAGTACCATGTTATGCATGAAAAAGTGAAAGAATTCAAAAGAAATGAAGCTCAGGTAAGAGAGAAAGTTAGAAAAGAAGTACTAGGGGAAGAAGGGAAGTCAAGTGAGCAGCCTGAAGAGAGGTCAACAGGTGCACATGAGGTGGTTGGTTATGTCAGTGAATATGAGGATAGTGAGGCAGAAATTGAGTCTCCTGGAGATAGTGATGCAGATGAAGAGGTTGTAAAGGCAAATAAGAAAATTTCAATAGTTGGCAAACATACAAACTTTGAGACATTCAAGTGGTGTGTGGGTATTAAGTTTATCAACAGAGAAGCTTTTAAGGATGTTGTAATTAGATATGCTCTTTTGCAAGGAAGGAGTTTGAGGACCACTGTTGCTGATAGCAATAGACAGAAAAGATTGGGGGTGACATGTAAGAAAGGTTGTCCATTCAAATTATATGCATCCTAGGACTCCAACAAGGGCAGATTCATTGTGAAATCTGTTAAAGGTAAGCATCTTTGTTTTAGAAATATGATGAAAAACATCATGTTAAAGTCTAAATGGCTGGCCAAGGAATTTCTTGAAATGTTTAAAGCAAGACCACATTGGCATGGAGATCAGATTCAAGATGCTGTGAAAAAGAAGTTCAAGATATGCATAAAGAGGCCATTTGCTTACCAAATTAAGTATACTGCTCACTTGATGCTTCAGGATTCAATGGAGGGCCATTACAACAAATTAGGCAGCTACATTGCAGCTTTGAAGGAAAAGAACCCCAATAGTCACTTTGTTCTAACAACCCTGCCTTCAAAAAACCCTGCATCACCTCCCTTTTTCAGCAGACTGTTTTGTTGCTTTGAAGTCAAGTCTGGTTTTTTGGCTGGTTTTAGAAAGGTGTTATACTTTGATGGTTGTTTCTTGAAAACCTTCCTTAGAGGAATCTTATTAGCAGCAGTTGGTAGGGATGGGAATGACCAAATGTATCCAGTGGCTTGGGCAGTTGTTGAGGGAGAAAATAAGGAATCTTGGGAGTGGTTTATGACTGAGTTGAAGAACTACTTGATTGGTAGTGATGAATCTGGATGGACTTTCATATCTGATCAACAAAAGGGACTTCTTGCTGCAATTGGTAAGCTTTTTCCCAAAGCAGAAATGAGAAATTGTGCAAGGCATATATATATGCAAATTGGAACAAGAAACACAAGGGTGATGAATTAAAGCAACTATTCTGGAGGGCATGTAGGGCTTACAACATGGCAGATTTTGAGGATGTAATCAATGATATGAAAAGATTATCAAGTGCTGGTGCAGAAGATTTTCTTGCTTAAGATCCAGCTACATTTTGCGGAGCATTCCTCAAAACCGATACAACTTGTGATGTGATAGTGAACACATGGCAGAAACCTTCAATGGTTATATCATTGAAGCCAGATCAAAGCACTTGATATACATGTTGGAGGACATTAGGTCTGCTTTGATGAGAAGGTTGGCAATCAAGAAACAGGCAATGGAGAACAGAGAGCACATGATCTGTCCTAGAATTCTGGCCAAATTAGACAAGAACCATGTAGAAGTTGTGAATTGCTCTCCACAACCATCAAACTATATGATCTTTCAAGTAAGTTTCATATCCTATTTTTTGTTTTTTGCCTTGTATGCTATTTGAAATAAATATTTAATGATTTGCTATATGATTTGTCTTAGGTATCACATAGATTGGATGGTTATATAGTTGATCTGGACAAACAAACTTGCAGTTGTAGGCAATTTGACTTGACAGGCATACCTTGTTGTCATGCTATTTGCTTCATTTTTTTCTTGCACCAGAACCCAGAGGATTATGTGGATAGCTGTTATTTAAGAAGCACTTACTTAGACAGCTATAAGGGCTCAATTAGTGCAATGACCTCTGAGAGATTTTGGCCCAAGGTTGACATGGAAATACAACCTCCTCCAATTAAGGTCATGCCTGGAAGGCCTAAGAAAAACAGAATCAAAAGTGCTCATGAAGACCCAAAGAAACCTGGAAAATGGACTAGGCATGGTAGAAAGATGAGTTGCAGTAGATGTCAATCTAAGGAACACACAATTAAAAAATGCCCCTTGAAGGATATTCCAGTTGAGCAAAAACCTAAGAGGCCTAGTGGAAGGCCAAAGAAGACATGTCAACTATCAAGTGTTGGACACATTGATGATATGCCAACTTCAACTGTTGAGCCTGCTAGAAGAGAGAGGGGAAGAACATGAAAGAAACAAGCTACACAAGCACAAGTTGTAAGTGATTTTTTTTTTTAAATTCACCTTTTTAGTCCTCAGTTACATTATGCCATACAATAATGTGTTTATCATTGTTGTATCAGGGTGGACAGAGCCAAGGTGGTCAGAGACAGGGTGGACAGAGCCAAGGTGGACAAATCACAATCGATCTCTCACAATCCCAGTTGAGCATCTCAAGCATCTCAACCATAGAATGTTAGTTAGTTGTATCTAGGAGTTGTTAGTATGTTAGAGAGCAAGTCTGCTCCCAAACAATCTGTTAGTGTTATGGTCAGTTGACTTGATGGATTATGGTTAGTATGTTAGAAAGCTTTTGGTTAGTATGTTAGAACACTTTATGGCTTTTGGTTTCATCAAGTTGGATGGTTACATCAAGGAGATGGCTGGTTGTTTTTGGATGGTTAGTATGTTACATCAAACATTTGACATTGCAATTTAATTGAACTTGGAATGTGGAAACACAACACTTCTTTTCATTTCATTGCAAAATATCTTCAAATACATGAGATACATTACACCAAAGGAGTGACATCACACCATAGGAGTACAAATAGAAGTTAGATGAACAATACAACCACCAATATTGCCACAAAAACCACAATTATGCCAAAAACAACAAAATAAGCAGCTACAAGTTTCATCTTCAGTTGTAGGTTCTCTTCTTTGATTTCTCTCTTTTTTGCCTCCTATTTCACTTTCCTTTGCTTAGCCTTCTCTAATTTTTCCTTCAAAGCATAATTCTCAATTCTCATTCTTTTCATCTCTCTTTCAAGGACTTCTTTCTCTTCTATCACAGTTTTCAATCCAATTTGCTCCTTGTGTATACCATCACACTTAGAGTTCGAACTTTGTGAATGAACATCAACCCGTAGAAAAAAGTTGCAGCTATCATTCTACAATAGCAAAATATAAACAAAGCATCATCAAAATTCAATAATTTACATAGGCATTTGTAACAAATTCAAATGTAATTGCATTTTACCTTCCAGTAGGGACATGTATAGAACTTCCTGCCAACTTGTGGTTCCTTCTTGCTTGTGTTTATTATTGCAAGAACCCCATGGCCACATTTAGGAGGTACACCATTAAAGCTTGACCTATAACTCCATGATTGGGAAGACCCACATTTGGCACTCATACTTCAATTAGGATGGAGAGAGAGATTCTCAAATAATTGGAGAAAACTTTGTGGAATGGATGAGAAATGAAATGAAAAGGATGAGAATTTAATTAGGGTACAACCAGATGAAATGGAAGAAAGGGGGGAAAATAAGGAAAGAAGTAAAGGCACAAACCCCATTGCCACGTAGATGCCATGTCATACTCTTTAACTCCGTTGAGCTCCGGTGTAATGGGAAATATCGGGGCACAAGTAGGAATTATTCCCATGAATTTTTTAAGTTGAACTTATATTTTATAAATTGCCCCAAGTAGGGATTATTGACGGCAATTTTTTCTTTATTTAATGTCCAATTTTAAATTTTGAGGTCGGATGGTCTTATCATAAGAAATCCAATATTAGACATGATAAATTGACCTTAGTCAAGTCAATTTATCGCCACTCTATCAGTTTAAAAAAAGGTGAGTCCTCAAAATCTAAATAACCCAAGAATTTAGTCCTTATGACGTTATCTCAACAAAAAGAACATTATCAACAAATCAACTAGACACAAAATTCACCACAACTACCCCACAAATCACAATCAACCAAAACAAACTAGATGGACACACATATTTTCACAAAACACAATCCACCCCAAACTCAATACTACCAATTCCATTATATTCATGATCAAACCCAAACACAATGAGCGTTGTCAACAAATTACTCCTATCCACTTACAACTTCACCATTCACCACAATTAGATGGGCACATATCTTTTAACAACATGTTTTCCAGCAGCAGCAACACCAGCAACAACTCCACCAACAACACCAGCAACAGCAGCGGACCTCACCCCGTTCGCAACCCGATAAACCGCTCCGGTCCCCAACCCCGCAATCACACTCCCAACGACATCATCAAACCCGAACCGATGCGAAACCAAGCTATCCAACCCACCATATATAAGGCCCAAAACACCACACGAGTTTCCGAGTTTCCGACCCGACGACCCGGCCGAGTTGAGGACGCGACTCACTCGGATCTTGACAGAGTCGCCGGGCTCGGCGGCGGAGATGCCGGCGGCGAAGCCATTGGCGCCTCCGAGAACGGCGCCGGAAGCGTAGGAGATTCCGGTGAAGAAGGTTAGGTTTTCGCCCCAAGAACGGTGGTTGCGATTGGCTTGGTCTTCGAAGAGGTGTTCTGGGGAAGTGGGGAGGTTGTAGAGCTTGATGAATTGGGGGTTTAGGGTTACGTCTTGGTATGGGTTGTATTGACGGTAGTTAGGGTTTTGATGATTGGTTGATGATGAATTGGGTTGTTGTTCCGCCATTGTTGAAGAGCTTGAGAAAGGTAAAGGGTTTTAGGAAGGGTTTAAGAGTAGTAATTAGGTGTGGGGTTAAAACTAAAAGGGGATTTATAAAGGGGGTAACTTGTTACTTCTTCTCCAAGCCGGTGTTAATTAAGATTGGGATTTCTCCTT
>ONZA01017093.1:4574-15436 GCA_900322205.1 Kewa caespitosa
ATGAATAAAATGAAGATTAAATTAATAAGATGTAATAAAAATGAGAATGCCTTGACATGGGGGGCAAAGGATTGAAAGCCAAAACGGAAGAAATTAAATCCTAAACTCGAATTAACTCAGGGTGACTGAATGACCACTTAAATATGACGTTCGATGACTAGCGAATTTGACAAAAATGTCCTCGATGCCAGCAAATATGAAGCGAATTGTTGGGCTTCAAATGATTATGCCAAAAATCGCTGGGTTGCTCAACGATTCTGTCCAAAATCACGAGGCCTGGTTCAAGACTTGATGCTTCGCTTTCCCTTTGTGAGCGTTTGTGCATGTGTGGCCCCTTTGCGAGCATTTCTGCATGTGTAGCTATAAAATGGTTGCTTTGCGTGGTAAAATACTTCACCTTTACCACGTAATTCTCAAACTTCTCCATTTCTTTAAGCTCAAAATAATCCCGAACCTATGGCCAATCTCTTTGAAAAATCTTTTGATGCATGGATGAACTCTATGTCCATGGAGGAGCATCAATGTTTAAGCATCTTCAACCTTGCTATATTCTTCACCCTCAAACAACTGAAGCTTGTTTTGTTTCTCCTAAGGGCGTCCATCAAGTTTTTAATACCCAACCTTCATGTCTTCCTCCCTGGGGGGATTAAGGAATTGTGTCCTTTGGTAGAGGAATTCTCTGAAATTTTAGGCATTCCCCCAAACATCAACATGGCACTTCCCATGCTAAGTAACAACTTTTAAGCCTTATATGAGGATTATCCTGGCCTTGACCACGAGAAAGCTAGAGATATTCTTGACGAGGATCACTTCAACTCGCTCAAGGTGATCGAGCACTTCTTTCACCCTCCCTTGGAGAATGATAGTAGAGCGAGGATGTGCCTTCGATGGGCCTTTGTCTTACGTCTCCTATGCCGCTTCCTTTTCGTGGGGGCTTGTGCTTCTCTTCTACTCGTCGTCAAGATGATGGAGGAACGGTGTAGTCCCGTGGCACTCGTCGTGGGAGAAACACTCGGTTGCCTAGATCGCTTGGTGCATGAAGAGGATGGCGACTTCTCGGGAAGTCCTTTGCTTCTTCAAGTTAGTCTTAATGCCTCTTCTTCTTTACATGCTTGATTTTTCTTTTTTGCGTGATTATTGATTCTCTTTTTCTTTTGTCTTTGTAAATTTGGCTCTTAGATCACCTTCGATTGGTGAAGAAACCCGATGCTCTCATCCCCTATATGCCTAAGCAATTCCCATCTCGCCAACGCTTATATGAGGAGAAGTCTATTGGTGAATTAATGATTAACTTGGGAGGGAACCTGACTGTTCCTTGGCAAATTCCGTGGTGGCACCTTTCCAACATGGTTGGATGTGTGAAGAAGATACCCCATAGCCGAGTAGTAAGCCTTACCCATATCTTGACGTTTTACCCCACTCGGGTAATGCGTCAATATGGACTAGCCCAATATATCCCTAGGAAAGACATAATCGTCCAGCCCGAGGTAAAGTTGAGTGTCAGACAGTTGGAGATTTGGGGTAATTATTGGAAAGAGCGTCCGCCTTGGGTAGTGCCCCGTAAGACTTTGTCTCCATTTGCAATGGGGCATTATCTTGCATGGATGATCTCCGGTGACCCAAAAAAGCATAAAGATTCTTGGGAGAATGAGAGACAGGGGTTGAAGAAGCAAGTACCTCCATCTAGCCAACCCAGGAATAAACCTCTTCTGCCACCAAAGAAAAGGGCGAAGGCGAAGGCCCCGGTTTCGAAGGTTAGTCCCACGACAGTCCTCCCAAGGAAAAGGAGGAGTAGAATACATAGTTTATTAGTTAGGATTTTAGAATGATGTACTTTTTTTTGGATTCCCACTCTAGCAATAACATTTTTTGTCATTTTGAAATCCTTGTAATTGGACTAATGAATCATTAAAACGAATCTTTTATCATCTTTTTTTTTGTTCCTTGTTTCGAATTTGCATCAATATTTGCATCGATGTTACTGTTTTTTGCACATTAAGAACCAGAATGTATTCTATTTTGCATTCGATTTGGAACGTAAAAGCTGGTACCCAGCTAATTTAAGAAAATTCGCTAGGGGGCCAGCGATTATTGACTAAATCGCTGGGCCACCCAACGAATTTGCACAAATTCGCTGGGCTAAAGCCTAGTTTCTTTTTATTTTCTTGCATATTGTCTTTCCTTTTCCTTCCCATTTATTTCCTAATATTTTTAGGAAATAAAAAAATGTCTTTTCCCAGAAAATAAAATTTACTAAGGTTTACATGAAGTTGAAAACCTTAAGAAGTTATATCACTTATGCTTTATAATTATTGTTAATCTTTATAATTTTTGAAAAGAGAATGTCTTTTCTAAAGACATACCTTTCTAGTTGGTCCAAATCATGTTTGACGATTTGGAGCCAAAGTAAAATCAAAACCAAAATCAGTTTCTACTATGGGCATAGCCTAAAGCATAGTAGAGACTTTGAATTCACAATATAGGCGTAATGTTGAGCATAGTAAACAATTGGAATTATGCATTATGGGCATAGTGTAAAACATAGTGCATTCTGCCAACGTGTGTTTTTGTTTTATTGAAAGAGAAGTGTTTATCATATTTTGAATGAGTCGGGCACTTTTGGGTTACCTACATATATGTCTGAATGGGAATCAAGCCAAAAGTAGTTCATGCAATGTGATGTGGATGATGTTGATTGATTTTGAGGATTTGGGACGGGCCCTTGCGGGTTACCTACGTATCCGAATGGAAATCAAGCCAAACGTAGTTCAAGATCATAAAGGATTTTGTTTTGTTTATTTTTTATCATTTACCTAATATTATCTTGGATAATATATGGGCGTTAAGCGATTATTAAACTTGAGAATTATGCGTAAAACTTCTTAAGTTGGTCTAAATTAGTTAGTTGGGAAAACTCTATTCCATCTAGGTCCATGAGCAAGACCGCTCTTTCGGAAAGGATTTTCTTGATTATGTATGGTCCCAACCAATTTGGGTTAAACTTACCACGTGGGTCTCGAATAGGTGTTCAATTTTCCTTTAAAATCAAGTCCCCTTCTTTTAACGATCGTGGTCGTACCTTTTTATTGAAAGCGCAAGCCACTCTTCTTTGATACATTTGAACATTTTGCAAGGCGTTTAGGCCTCTTTCGTCTTGTATGACCAAATACTCGTATCTTTCTCTTGCCCAGTCAGGCTCGGGAATATCACTTTTTAATACTACTCTAAGAGAAGGTATGTCGACCTCAATGGGAAGGACTGCCTCTATTCCATAAACGAGTGAATAAGGCGTTGCAGCTGTGGATGTCCGCATGGTTCTCCTATATCCCCATAATGCGAATAGAAGTTTGTTAGGCCAATCCTTATAGGTTTCCCTCATCTTCTGGAGAATGGTTTTGATGTTCTTTTTGGTGGCCTTGACAGCGCCATTGGTTTGTGGCCTATAAGGCGAGGACCTACGATGTTGTATCTTATATTGTTGCAAGAGATCCGCAGTGTCCTTTTTGAAGTGAGAGCCATGATAACTAATTATCTTATGTGGGAATCCATATCGACAAATTATATTATTTTTGAGGAACTTTGCAACTTGTTTTGAAGTTATCTTCGAGTAGGATGCAACTTCGACCCATTTCGTGAAGTAATCTATGGCAACAATGATGTACTCCTGTCCGTCTGTGCCCGTAGGACTTATTTTACCGATAATGTCGATTCCCAAGGTCGAGAAAGCCCATGAGGAAGTCAAACCATAAAATGTTGAAGGCGGAATGTGTTGTAAAATTTCATGGATTTGATATTGCTTGCATTGTTGAACATATTGGCTACAATTTTTTTCTGTTGTAGTCCAATAATAACCTTGCCTTATTATTTTCTTTGCGAGCGTGCGCCCATTCATGTGCGGGTCGCATGCTCATTCATGCACTTCTCCCATTAATTTTTTCGCCTAATCTTCGTCAACGCATAGAAGGCTAACTCCATATGGGGGTTTCTTACAAAATTTTGTCTTGGTACACCACAAATTGTGCTATGAGAAGGCGAATGACCCTTTGTGCCCGCGGGTCATCACACCCAGGGAGATACTCTTCGCTCAATTTGTAATGGAGGATGTCGGTATACCATGGAACTTTCTCTAAAGTGTCCACTTCTAAGGTGTAGTGGTGAGCGGGTTATTCCCTCCTTTCGGTGTATATGGGCATCGTCTTGATTTCGGGAGGGATAGTGATCATGGATGCTCGCTTAGCGAGGGCATCGGCAAATTGATTTCTTCCCTCGGAAGGTAGGTATAGTGGATTTCCGAAACGTTTTCGCCAATCTTTTCTAAATGGGCTTGGTAAAGGGCCAAATTCTCATTCTTGACTTTCCACTGTTTTGAGGGTTGATTAATGATTAGGGTGGAATCTCTGTACACCCTAACGGTTCTGATCCCTATGGCTACTGCGGCTTGTAATCCAACAATGCAAGCCTCGTACTTTGCAGCGTTATTAGTGACTTCAAAGTTGAGTTTTACGGATAATGGGTTATGTGGCCATCGAGTGAGCCTAACAAGACTCCTACACCATAGCCTCTATGATCTGATGCCCCGTCGAGGTACATGAGCCAGGTCTCGGTATCTGCCGTCATGATATGCTCATCGAGAAATTCATACTCTTCTCCGTTTTCTTTACCTTTTACAGGGTGGTCAGCCAAATATTATGAAATGGCATGCCCCTTAATGCTTTTTATGTTTTCGTATTAGAGGTTAAATTCTGATAGCATGACAGTCCAACGAGCTAACCTTCCAGTCAGTATGGGTTTCTGTAAGATTATGCTTTGATGTGTCTTTTCGAGACCTTATATTCACTTCATGATTGAGTATATAGTGTCTCAGTTTTTTAGTTGCCCATACCATGGAAAGACACGTCTTTCCTAAAGTGGAATAACGTGTCTCATCCTCAAGAAACTTCTTATTCAAGTAATGTATAGCCTTTTCTTTCTTATCTACTTCTTCGCCTAGCATGGTCCCAATTTCACTTTTTGTAACCGTTAGGCATAATATGAGCGGTACGCTTGACGTCGGCTGGACCGATATTGGCGAATTGGCCAAGTATTCTTTGATTTTGTCGAACGCCTTCTAACATTGGTAGTCCCATTCGACCTTGATGGTCTTCTTTAATTTTTTGAAAATAGGTTCGCATATAAAAGTCAATTTGTTTATGAATTGACTAATATATTGAAGTCTTCATAAACCTTTTATTTCTTTTTCGGTTTTCGGGGGAGGCATTTCGATGATTGCTTTGATCTTTAAAGGATTAAGCTCGATTCCCCTAGAAGTGACTATGAAACCTAAGAGTCTCCCGGATGTGACGCCAAATGCACATTTTTGTGGGTTAAGTCTCATAATATATTTTCTCAATCTTTTGAAAAGTTTGCAGAGATCGGGTATATGCCCTTCTCGGTCGCAAGACTTGGCGATCATGTCATTTCTGTATATTTCGACCTCTTTATGCATCATGTCATGTTAGAGGGTTTGTGTTGTTCTTTGATAAGTTTCCACGTCATTTATCCACTTAAAAGGCATGACACAATAGCAATACGTTCCCCATTCTGTTATGAAAGTTATTTTTAGCATATCTTCTTCGGCCATGAGGAGTTGGTTATATCTCGTATAACCGTCCACAAAGGTAAGAGCTCATGATCTGTGGTATTATCGACTAGGACATCAATGTGGGGTAAGGGAAAATTGTCCTCGGGACAAGCTTTGTTCAAATCTTGAAAGTCAACACACATCCTTGCTCGTCCATCTTTCTTCGGGACGGATACGATGTTGGCTACCCATTGGGGGTAATCGGCCACTACAATAAATCCAGCGTCGCGTTATTTTTCTACCTCTTCCTTTTATCTTTAGGGCCCATTCAAGTTTCATTCTCTTAAGTTTTTGCCTAACAGGTTTCGCATTAGGAAAAAGTGGGATTTTGTGCTCAGCGATGGATTGATCAATTCCTGGCATGTCTATATAGGACCATGCAAAGACATCTATAAACTCCTTTAAGAGGCTGATTAAGTCGGATCTTTCATTTGGAGTCAGAATTAGACCAATTTCAACCTCATGAGGTTTATCATTAATTCCCTTGTTAATCGTCGCGGTTTCTTGGATTACCGAGGTTTTTTGTGCATGTTCAAGCATGGCCCACATGACTGACTTATCATCAGTAGATTCATTAGTGACAAAACAATCCAGGGAATAAGCAAAATCATCATTCATTTTACTGATATCGTCAAAGAGTACATCAATGGAAGGATCATCACTTTGGGAACGGAAGACCTAGCTTCCTAACCCTCTTTGGAGGAGAGTGTCCTACACTAGCATCAGAATTGGAATCGCTAGAGCTACTAGAATCTAAGTCGCTTGACTCAAACATAGGTCCTTCTCCTATGGTGATGCTGAACTTGTGCCCGAAGTTGTCGATTTGCAGGTGCGGCGCCATCCCTCGATTATCTCGGTGGCGGGCGTGATTAGCTCAGAGGGGTCGAACTCTTGTTTCTAGATGGCAAAAATTACATTGTCTTCTTCCCTTTCCGGGATCTTCTCTTGCCTGAAAAGGAGACTAAATGCATTGTGAGGTAACGGTTGAGCCCAATCAAGTGAGGGTTGGTCCTGAAGTTTTGGGATTTCATTTTCAAGAAGGTTACAGTCCTCGAATATTTAAAATCCTGGGATTAATGTGCCTTCGTCTTTGAGGTAATGTGGCTCGAGAAATCCATAGTAAAGGAAGTTACCGCCTGCCTGAACAAATTGTTCGTTCAGGGTATGGGAACAAATGAGTTTAGGGCTATCAAAGGTAATGCCTTTTTGCATGGCCCTTTTTCTGTCTCGCCTCCCTCGACATTGATTCCTTGATTTCATGAATTGAGGGAGTGTAGCCTAGGCCGAACGTGAGGTTTGTGGATTGTTCCCACCGACAAAAAGTGGGGCTCTAGGCGTGCTTTCCTAAACCCATCCCAGGCGTGTAGCCCTATTTTTGGAGGATGGCATTGACATGGAGGTTGGAATGAGGATCAATGTCAAATGGAACTTGTTCGTCCTCAATAGTGTTTATTTTGGGGTTGAAGCTCCAAAAGTCCTCGTCTTCTTTACCATGGTCTATTTTTAAGACGGGAGTCTTGGACAAGGTGACATTCATTTTGTTGGCATTGATCACGAGAACTTTTCCCTCTACAACCATTTTTACTTTCTGGTGAAGGGTGGATGGGACGGCATTGATGCTATGTAACCATGGTCATCCTAGAAGGAGCTTGAAAGTGGAAGGTATGTTGATCACAGAAAAGGTGACTCTTTTTTCTATGACACCAGCAGTAACAAGGATGCTGATGGTGACGAGCACACTTCTCTTAGAGTTATCGTAGGTTTGTAAGCCCTGCGACATTTGTCCAAGGTCATATTGGATGTCTAGTCATTTTGCGGTTCTAAGTGGGCATACATTGACCGTGGACCCGTTATCAACGAGTTTCATGGGAACGTGATGTTGATTACACGCTACCGTAAGGTATAGTGCCTTCTTGTGGTTTCGACCTTCTTTAGGTAGGTTTCGTCCTAAAATGTGATCGTGGTGGGAGATCTTTCCTCCATCAAGAAGCTTACAAGCTAAGAGGGAGACGTTTCTGGTGAGATGTTTAGTTTATTAAGTTCGGCAAGGAGTGCTTGCCTATGCTCTAAAAGCGATGCCAAGAGTTGCTAGACGGTCACGTCGGCTTTCATTCTTTTGAGTTGTTTCAATTAAGGGTTATCCAATGGTTCTTGTGCCACTACCTCCTTTCCCTTATCAGCCAGGTTATCATTGGTCTGGGAGGGACCATCGTTTCTCCCGTAAAATCTAACCGACCTAGGCAGATTGTCGCATTGTCCTCCCAAACTTTGTGTTCGGAAAGCCATGCATCGTGTTAAATCTCATCACACTTTAGGGATGCAATGCATCCCTTGCATCCCTTCATCATTGTCACATATATCATGAATGATTAAGTTACCATGCGGTGACAAGGGTTCAATAAGTAAAGTGGGATCGAAGCCCAAGTCGTCATCGATTATAGCAAAAATGGATTCCTCGTGAGATGCGAGGGGATTTTTATTGTTGTTCAGGGCAGGTGCTGCCTTAGGTAATGGTAAAGTTCCATTATCAATAAGGTCTTGGACCACGTGTCTTAAAGTCCAACACTTATCGGTCTCGTGACCCTTGCCACGGTGATACTTGCAGTATTTTGACGTATCATAGTTCTTGGACCTTTTTTCCTCTTGGACTTCGAGAGGGCGCCCAATTGGCTGTAAGTAATTCTTTTTTATAAGGTACTCGAGAGCTTGGGTGAGAGTCATGCCAATTGGGGCAAAAGCTCGTCGCTCCAGACGTTGGGGTGCGCCCTCGTGGAGAACGTTCACCTCATTCACCTTTGCGGTATTGTTTTGCTTGGTGGTGTTATTATTATTGTTGCCCTTAGTCCATTTAACTTCCGAATTGGGAAGCTCATCCTCTATAGCTAATCCTACCTCCGTAAGTTGGAGGAAGTTGCTTTTGGGTGGAAAAATGCGGTGTTTCTTAAACTAGGGCCCCAAATTGCATATCACGGTACGCACCTGGTCTCTTTTGGAGGGTCTATTCACCATGTGAGCAGCCCTCTCTCGCCACCTAGTGACGAAGGTCGTAAAAGCCTCACTTGTGAGGTGTTTCATGGCTTCTAACTCCTGCATAGTGATGGCAAGCTCGGTATTGTACAAATACTGATCTAGGAACTCTTGGGTAATGTCCTTCCATGTTTTGACCCATTGAGTATCAAGTCCATAGTACCAGCCAGAGGCAGGTCCATGTAAGGACATCGGGAAGATGTGTGGGAATAATTCCTTGTCGGTACCCTTTAAAGTGAGGGTAGTGGTAAAGGCCCTCAGATGGGTCCTAGGGTTGTCAGTACTCTTGAATTCGGATAGGTCCAAAATAATCGTCTTATCGGGTAAAGTGCACGTGAGGTTGGGGGTCATCCCCTCGATGTCATGATATTTGTTGAAAAGCTTATTGTGCTTCAGGACAGTCTTGATTTTTTTAGTTCACCCTTGATTGGGTCAACTTCCTAAGCATTCTTAGTCTCAAGTTGGTCAACCTTTGCAGCTAGGTTCTGGATGAGAGTGGCAAGGTCCTGGAGGGTAGGTGTACCGGCCATTTTGAAGGTAAGTTGACGTACGAATGGTGGAGTTGTTGACTTGGGTTCCGGAGACGAACTTGATGGAGTTGAGAACGGAGGTGGTGGAGACAATGTCCTACGAAGTCGATTGTTTTGCCGTGAGTCCAACGAACGGTTCTTTCCCTAGGGTTAATTTGGGAGCTAAATTAGAAAGGTGAAAAGAAGAAATGTCCCAAAAGAGAAGGTAATACCTAAACTTCTAAGGGAAAAATGAACCGTAAAGCCCCCCGGTTCATGATTATGTCCCAATGCAATGCAAAATAAAATGCAAATGTCAAGCATGAAAATGCGATATGCTCTTCTATATTCACACCTATATGATGGCTCTAGTTCTCTAAGGTAAATTATGATAGGTTAGGGAAAATACAGGCTCCCACGACATACGGGATGCTTACAACGTTTTGGAGTGCATAAGCACCGTAAGTTACCGTTTTCATTTCAATCGAATGGATGAAAGAAAAGGTCGTGAGTGAAGAGTTGTTTATGATATACATGAAGAATCCAATAGACCCTCCATGTATCCGAACTTGTCGCCTTTTGGTTTGATTATGGGTTTCTTAGTGCGCGTACGCATGATACTACATGAAAAATTATGCATTTTTGAACCAGATTGATTTACGTCTTTTTTTCTAACTTGATTTCAAGTTTCAACCTCTTAAAAAAAAAGTTCCTAGTGGGTTCGCCATTGTAGGGGCCACGGCCCTCCCTCTCCTAGATTAAGTGAGGCTGATGTTCAATAAGGCGCGCTTACCCTCCACGGAATAAAGTGCGTCCATGGGGGTAAAGTTGTCATTTTTGTGATGTGCGAAATGGCATAATTGGGGTGCTGTAAGTCGCCACCTTATTTTAGGAAAGTAAGAAAACCTTCTCTTGAATCCTTTAGTCTTTTAATCAAAGTCTAGATTCGAGGGAAATGGTACAAATTAGATGTGGAATGCATCCAATTTTGCCCGTTTTTACGAACGACCACTACTTGCGAATTAGAACTTTTGTAATTCGATTTAGTTCCAAGAGTGAATTAATCCTAAATGTTCTTATAAGTCATTTCATTATTCATTTTATTTAGGTAATCACTTTTTATCATGCATCATTCATTTGTCCATAATCAACCAAATAATCAAATAAATATGTCCACGAGATTAAAATGTTACGGAATTGGCAACTAAAATAAATATAAAATATAATAAATAATAATATAAACATGTAAGTCTTTTAATTCTAAAAATTAATATTGAATTACTACTTTAAAGAATTATATGACTTTATAAAAATAAAGAATGAAAATGATAAAAAAATAAAGAAAATGCGAAAAATAAAGAAAAAGAAAAGCAAATGCCGAAGAGAAAGAAATTGAAATAAAAACTAAATGAATGCCAAAAATAAAATAAAATAAAATAAAATAAAAATGAGGCAGAATTTGTACCTAACGTAAAATGTCGAAAATGAAAATAACAAAAATAATTAATTAATAGAAAAATAAATAAAAATACAAATGCACAAATAAACCCAAAATGCAACTCAAGTCATTTTATTTAGGAAAAGTAACATTCAATTGTTATTACCCCCAAATTTATGACATAGAAATGGAGAAAAAAATATGTTCATGACAAAAAAATAAAAAATAAAATTTATGTAAAAAATTAAAGAAAATAACATTGAATTAT
>ONZA01017094.1:4618-16957 GCA_900322205.1 Kewa caespitosa
TGATTTGATTCATTAAGGAAAGAAGATCAGTTACAAAATACGTTACAAAGCGGGAGAAATAAACATAGCAAGTCAGAGGGAATCATGGAGAAGAGAAGTTAATGCCGAAATCTGCTCTGCTGCGTTAATGGTGACAAGCTGCCGTTATCAAAGAAGACCGTTACAGAACAGCTGTAAAAGGAGAAGGAAGAACCATCAGAACACACACATGCGATATTATTATAAGTTGTATTCTTACTATATTGCACACAATTACTTGTACCCACAACTTGTACCACAATAAAAGAGATACATAGTGAAATCTTTCCCAGTTGGGGGACGAATCCAACCGAGGTATTCTCCCTATTCAAAGGGTTTCCTCGTAAAAACTTTATGTGTCACATTTATTTTCTTCTCTATTGTTCTGCATTGCAAGTACAATCCTGAATTCTGAATAGTTATTTAGACTAGTTGGACCACAGCTCTGCACGTCAGATCTTATGTAGTTTTTTACCAAAAAAGATATGGGAAGCTCAGTTGACGTGATAACAGCCAGTTGTCTCATGGACCTCGGCTACACCTCGGACAAGGTGATATGCTGCGCTCACCTGGTGGTAGCCTTTGGCGGGAACAAAGTCCTACCGATGGGAAGTATCTAACTCCCGGTAAGGATAGGACTGTAGAACGAAGCCAGGCGTGTCGTCCTTGAGTTCCTTGTCGTCAATGTCCCGCTCCCGTACAACGTCCTCCTCGCGAGGCCGATGCTGAACAAAATCCATGGAACGCACAACATGATGCGAATCACATTGAAGTTCCACAGGGACGACGGGGAAGTAGGGAAGATCCACGGTGATCAGAACGCAGCTCGGACATGCTACGTCTAGTGCTTGAACAGCAAGAACATCTTCTAGAGAAAATGCTGCCACCAGCCGAGACCAACACCATGGCCCCCGCCGAGAACAGCTTGAGGAAGTGGAAGAAAGAAATTCCCGCAGAAAGAGTCTTTGTAAAGATAGAGGATGTTACCCCCACAAAGGAGGAGAAGGGGAAGGAAGTACAATGCCTAATGGTAGACATCGTCCCACCAGAGGTCGCCGACGCAAGGATCAAATAAAGAGAGATAGCCACCCCTTCTGGTGGCAAGGTGGAGGTCATTCTGGACCCCTCTCGTCCAAAACGAGTCGCATACCTCGGTAACGAGCTGGACGAGATCACCAAGGAGGAACTAACAAAGCTCCTCTGCGAGTACCAAGATGTCTTCGCCTTTGGAGCAGAAGAAATTCCCGGCATCGACATATCTCTCATGGAACACAAACTTGGAATAAACCCGAAGCTTAAGCCCGTTAAGCAAAAGAAAAGACATCTGGGCGAAGAGCGAAGCCGAGCTGCGTAGGCCGAAGTAAAGAAGCTCCTTGAGGGTGGCTTCATAAGAGAATGCCGATACCCTAAGTGGCTCGCCAACGTTGTTATGGTGAAGAAGGAGATCGGGAGCTGGAAAATGTGTGTCGACTATACTGATTTGAAAAAGGCTTGCCCAAAGGACCACTTCCCACTCCCGAGGATAGATAATCTTGTTGACTCCACCATGGGACATGAACTATTGAGTTTAATGGACGCGTTCTCCAGATACCACCAAGTCTTCATGAAGAAGAAGGACCAAAGCTCAATGGCATTCATCACCGACGACGGATTTTTTGCTATACCATGATGCCCTCCGGCCTGAAGAACGCCGGCGCGACCTTGCAGAGGCTTGTCTTAGAGGTCTTCGGAGGACAAATCAGTAGAAACCTCGAAGCCTATGTGGACGACTTCATCACCAAGAGCGTGAAGTCTTCTGACCACGTGGAAGACCTAAGAGAAACATTCGTAACTCTAAGGAGAAATAAGATGAAGCTCAACCTGAAGAAGTGTGTTTTCGGGGTGAGGGGAGGAAAATTCTTGGGTTTCATGGTAAGCGAAAGAGGCATCGACGCAAACCCAGAGAAGGTGAAGGCCGTGACCGACATGGAGCCACCAAAATGTGTCAAAGAAGTTCAATAGCTGACCGGGTGCATCACGGCCCTAAACTGATTCGTCTCCAAAATCGCCGACAAGTGCGTGCACTTCTTCTCGACACTCAGGAAGGGGATGAAGTTCGAATGGAGTGATGAAGCACAAGAAGCCTTTGTGAAGATGAAGCTGTACATGGGCTCCTTGCCCAAAATAGCTTCACCAAAGTCGGGGGAGAGACTCTTCCTCTACATTGCCGTCTTCGAAAAGGCCGTCGCCTCCGTCCTCGTCAGGGAGGAAGAGAGGAAGCAGGAGCCCGTCTACTTCACCAGTAATGCTTTTTGTTGTGCCGAGTTCTGCTACTCCACCCCAAAAAAGTTCGCCCTCGGAGTTCTCATCAGCTCTCAGAAGCTTAAACCCTACTTCCAGAGCCATCCAGTAACCATCTTAAAAAATCAACCCTTGAAGAAATACTGGGTAAGTTGGACTCATCTGGAAGAGCGCAGGTGTGGGCTCACGAGCTTACCGGCTATGACATTTAGTACAAGCCTAGGAGGGCGATAAAGAGCCAGGCCCTCGCAGACTTCCTAGCCAAGCTGACGCCTTCGGAGAAGACGCCGAGTTACTAGATTGAGTTCTGGTCGATGAGTGTGGACGGCTCGTCGTGCAAGAGCGGAAGTGGGGCGGGCATCGTCATCACTTCGGCAGAGGGGGATACCTTCGAGTACGCAATGAGATGTTGTTTCCAAGTGTCCAACAATGAGGTTGAGTATGAAGCCCTCATCTTCGGAATGGAGATGGCCCAATCTGCTAGGGCGAAGAAACTAAAAGTAAGGATGGACTTCCAGCTCGTCGTCGCACAGATCTCCGGAGACTACGAGGCCAAGAGAGAAGGGATGAAGGCATACCTTGGAAAAGTCCGAGAGATGACTAAGCACTTCGAAGAAGTGGTAGTAGAGCACATCCCGAGGTCGGAGAACCACCATGCCGACACGCTGGCCCGGCTAGCCAGCTCGTCAGCTGAAGGAGTCTCCCGGAAAATAATTTGGGAAGAGAAGGAGAAAATAAGTATTGAACCGGACGCCAAAATCTTCCTTTTCGAGCGTAGAGACGAATGGATGGAGCCATCGATGGCGTGGTTGGGGGACGGAAAGCTCCCCAACGATGAGAAGGAGGCCAAGAAAATTCAAACTAGAGCAATTGGTTCGAGCTCAGAGATGGTACTTTGTACAAGAAAAGGCCTAAGCCACCCACTACTGAAATGCGTCTCAAAGACGAAAGGGAAGGAAATCATCCGAGAAGCCCATGCCGGCATATGTGGTGCTCATCAAGGAGGGAGGGTCGTGGCCCACAAAATCCTAAGTCTAGATTTCTACTGGCCCACTCTAAACAGCGACGCGGCCGAGATGATCAAGAGTTGCGAAAAATGCCAAGTCTTTAAGCCGGTCCCGAAGCTCCCCTCTACCAAGTTGACGCCGATCCTATCTCCAATGCCCTTTCACCCATGGGGCATGGACATAGTAGGCCCCTTCCCGTAGGCACCGAGACAGCTTAAGTACGCCATCGTTGTCGTCAGCTACTTCACCAAGTTGATCGAAGCAAGGGCCGTTAAGAACATAACCGTAGTTGATGTGAAAAAGTTCATCCTGGAGAACATCCTCACATGTTTCTGCACCCCCCGAAGCATCATCTTCGACAACGGCCGATAGTTTCACACGGTGAAGCTCACCGACAGGTTAAAAGAGTGCGGGGTGAAGGCAAACTTCACAGCTGTGGCAAGGCCCCAAACGAATGGTCAGATAGAATCAAGCAACAAAATCTTCGTGAATGGCATCAAGAAGAAACTTGAAAAAGCCAAGGGGCTATGGGCCGACATGTTAACGGAAGTCCTATAGGCGTCGAGAACCACTGAGAAGGCCATCATGAGAGAAACACCCATTAACCTTGTCTACGGGTATGAAGCTGTACTTCCGCTGGAGCTGGCAAACAAGAGTCCGAGGGTCGAACACTTTGGCCCCCAAACGAACGATGAAAGGAGGAAGCGTGACCTTGACATCCTCCCAAAGGTACGAGGAGACTCACTGTTGAGGGCGAAAATCTACAAGCAAAGGATGACAAGAGTCTTCAACCGGAGACTGAAAGCGAGAAAGCTCAATGTAGGGGACCTTGTCTAGAGAACCATGGAATCTGTGGGAAGGCAAAATGAAGAGGGAAAGATGACACCCAACTGGGAGGGACCCTATGAGGTTACGGAAGTCCTAAATTCAAAGACTTAACGATTGGAAACCCCGGAGGGAAGGAAGATAGGCAAGCCTGGAAACATCAACAATCTCTGGAAGTTTTTCGCATAGGACGCGGTCTCATCACGGAGCCTCGTCAGGGTAGGCACCCTTCAATAGCCTCTTCGGATTCCTAGACTTCCCTTGATGACAGGGTAGGCTCCCCCAAGAAGCCTCTTATCCGTTTTTCGAGGCCGTTGGCCGAGAGGGGTAGGCTCCCCAAAATGGCCTTTATCTATTTTGTGAGGCCTTCGGCCATCAGGGGTCGGCTCCCCCAAGAAGCCAAGAATGGATTTGTTTTCGTCTCTTATGCCTTTTCGTCTATGTATTGCTTTGCAAAATTTCTATTTCGAGAACTTCGATAGACGATGCCATACCACGGGGGTGAACCAACCTCGTCTACGTCATGGTTAGACGAAGCCCCACCACGGGGGCAAATGAACTTGGTCTACGTCACGGATAGACGAAGCCCTACCACAGGGGCAAATATACGTAGTCTACGTCATGGTTAGACGAAGCCCCACCATGGGGGCGAAAGAACCTCGCCTACGTCGCTGTTAGACGAAGCCCCACCACGGGGGCGAATGAACTTAGTCTACGTGATGGTTAGACGAAGCCCCAACGCGGAGTCAAATGAACTTAGTCTACGCCACGACTACACAAAACCCCACCCTAGGGATAAAAAACAAAGAACTTCATTTGAGTCCGCGAGACACAAAAGTGGATGAAAGGCAAATGCAGAAATCAAACGCAGAAGACCAAAAGATGAAGAGACAAGACCCCGTCCTAGGGGGCACATGATCATCAAACTCTCTTGTATTTCATTAAAGTCTTTTACATAGGTTCCGACATACAAGAACGAAGTATAAAGATGAAAGACAAATGTTGAAAGAAAAATAATACACCAAGTTCTTCCGTAGGGGGAGGATCCCCCTAATCCCGGCGGAATGCGCGCAGCTAAGGAGAAAGGAGAGAGCCAAAGAGGTGACCAGGAGAACCAAGGGTGGCATATTGGACGCCGGAGTCGAAGCGTAATACGCTAAGTTCTTCCCCTCGTGGAGGAACACACCCCGAGCACCAAATCTACAACGGTGACCTAACACCTCTCCCC
This sequence comes from Kewa caespitosa, assembly GCA_900322205.1. Classification (NCBI taxonomy): domain Eukaryota; kingdom Viridiplantae; phylum Streptophyta; class Magnoliopsida; order Caryophyllales; family Kewaceae; genus Kewa; species Kewa caespitosa. Next base: position 9,977 of record ONZA01017094.1, read on the forward strand.
GGATTGAAGCTTCACTGAAACTCCTTCCCGCGTGGATAAGGTACAACACCCACACGCCGATGTAGAACCTGGCCTCCAAGAAAGAGAGTGTCGAGAGGCAACGAAGCAAGGTCAAGCTCATCTTCTGGCCCGTGAATGGAAAATGGATGAAAGTCTATCATCAACCCATTCAGGAATTCAAAGGCCGAAGAACAGCTACCCGGCGGAAAGCCCCTCTCGGACACCCGAAGGAATGGTGGAAGAGTTCAAGAGGATGAGCGCTCAACAACCTTCACCTCCCGCCATCCCCTCATAAGTCAAGGATGGTAATCATCGGACAATAACGAGATAAGAAAATTGACCCCAAGGAGGCAACGATTGTTGAAAAGCGTCAAACATAGATTGAACGTGGGGACAAGACCACCAGGGTCGTCATATGCCATGGACGAAGCCCATCCCCCCGGGAAGAGAGTGGAGAAAGAAACGAAAAAGGAAGAAAACTATGGAAGGAAAAGCATATTCTTTACTCAGAAAGGAAAATGAGGGAAGAAAAGGAAAGGTGCAAGGAGAAAGCGACCTAAGGGCCTCCATTTTATAGGCAAAGTCAAGCACGGTCAACGGCCCAGATCGCTTGAGGAAAACAGGGGATGCGCGACACATGGCGTAACGTCCCCCAAGAAGACAATGAAGGCAATCTGTAGCATTACCCAAAGAGATAACGCCTCGATCCGCAAGCCTCATTTAAAAGCACCAGAAAAATTCTAAGTGTTGAAGACAAAGATCCCACCCCTAGCGCTTCTACGAGCGCACAACACTAGACGAAGACCCACCCTTCGTACAACTCCCTTCGTCGCCAATGCCCTGCCTTGCTCGAGTGTGGGCAGGTGGATGAGAGGCGGCTATAATAGACGGAGGACAATTACCTCTCGTCCGCCGCTTCGTCAAGAGTCCCTAACTTCCGTCACATCCAATAGAGATGACTTGACCAAGGCTGGGGCAAACACAAGAACGAAGAATTGCACAACAAAGTTAGACAACTTCTATTGCAAAATGAAATTTTTCAAGATTCATTACAAAACAAAAGTAAAAAATACAACTCTCCTCAAGTTGAAGGGGAGAGGGGGGAAGAAACATTGGCCGCATCGTCCTCGACGGCATGATGGCCCTGGAGCGAAGAAACACCCTCGGCAGCACCCTCCAGGGGAAACAGGTCCTCGCCGGTCCCTTGACCCTCGTCCTCCTCACCGAAAAGCACCCTCGTCGTGAGGCCCAAGGTGGTCACCGTTCGCATCCAAGAAGTAAGTGTTAAATTCCGAGAGGTCAGCAAGCACGGCCTTACGATAGTGATCCCGAGGGTTCCGAGGGTTCCACCCCAGCTCCTCGGCATAGGCCGCCTCAGTCGTCGATGTATCCTCCCCCGTCTGGGACAGAAGCATCATGACCCATCTCACCAACAAGGCCGAGTAGCCCTCCTCAAAGTCGAAAATAGCCATGAACTGCTGCCGGAGGCTTTCTAGGAACGATCGCTCGAAGGCGACCATCTCTTCTTTAAAAGACTGATAAGGAACTTTCGCCGCCTATATCTCAGACTCTTTCTTGGCAAGCTCGGCTTCCAGGACAGCGACCTTCTTCTTCTCTTCAGCCGTCTCGACCTCAGTAGAAGCAAGCTTCGCGTCGACCTTGACCTTCCCCTCCTCTAGAGAGCTGTAACGCTTGGACAACCGGTCCCTCTCCTTCTCGGCTTTCTTGTTGGCCTCCTCGGCCCTCTCCTTAGCCGAAACAGCTTCTTCTCTCTCCCTCTCAACATCCTAGGATGACACCTCCCGACGAGCCATCTTGGCGCAGTAACGGGAGAAGAGCACCACCTACACAAAGAGAAGGTAAGTTAACCTGAAAACCAAATAGAGACCCGTGAAGCAAAAAAGACCAGACGTACCTAGGCAGCCAGACAACATGCCATACTCTCGGTAGCTCCCTCGCCCTCCTTAGCCATGGCCTTCTCCAAGAACAAAGCGATTGCCTTGTCCCTCTCCTCCAGGGTACACGAGAAGTACCGGGGGAGAAGGCTCCTCGGCGAGAGGCTCCCTCTCGACTAAACCCCTGCGAGGGGCGAAGGGGGAGGTGGAGAAGCGACGAGAGGCTTCTTCCCCTTATCCTTCGCGGACCCGGATGGAAGGTTCGGCACAGCGAGCCCCTTGACAACCACTGTAAGAACGTCCCTCCCGGGACTCCAATCCGAAAGGACCTCCACCACGTTTTTCAGCTCCTTCCCAAAGCCCGCCTTCTTCGAAGGCTTAGTAATCGAAGGACTCAACCTCATACGAGAAGACGAGGAGCCAACCGCCTCCTGCTTGTGCTTCATCTCGGCACCCTTCTTCATAACGTCAGCCCTCTGCAAGGACACAAGACGAGGGGTTAGAGATGAATCACAAAGTCGATAAGAAGACTTTAAACGTGAAACTCACCGCCTTCGCCTCGGCAAGGACGAGCTGGTTCTAGGCCACCATCCTGGCCCGGAAGTCATCCTGCGACGAGACCCCCATCTAGTTAGGACCCGCCGTATTAGAAATCAGCAAGTCACGAGCCAGCTCCGCCAACAGCAAATAAGAAGAGTTAACAAACAACGATAAAGGAACAAGTCAAATCAAAAAGGAAACAAAGGAAAAATACCCTGGTGCATGGCATCACTGATCCCATGGTAGACCAGAAACTCTTCCTCCTCGTACCACTTCCTCTCAAGTATCCACTAAAGTGGCCACTTCACCCAGATCTTCGTGTCCATCTTCCGAACCTTCACCTCGTAGTCGAAGAGTTTCACGGCAGCCCTATCTTCTACCGAAGTATGCCGAAAGAGACCGGTCCCGGAGAGGAGTTCCACCGAGGAATACCGTCCAAAAAGCCATCCTGGTGGACCTCGACATAATAGTACTTGGAGACCCAATCCTCGTTCTTGGACGGCATCACGGGATCGAAGACGTACTCATGTCTCGGCTCAAACTAGAAAAGGGAGTTCACCCTTTGGTGCGGCCGAGGACCGTTGGTCATGAGTGACCAAAGGCCGAGAGTGGGTTTTAATATACGTACATTGCAAAAAATAATGAAAGATGTGATGTGTCCCCAAGTATTGGGGAGAAGCTGTGCCGGAGCGACACTGAGAGCCCTCAATAAGGAGAGGGCGAAGGGATTAAGAGGTCGTCGGAAGCCGAAATTCCCCGAGAGCTTAAGAAATGCAGGGGCACCCTCAGGGGCATTAACCATCGACCCCTCTTCTAGCGCTATCAAGACCGACCTCTCGGGACCGCCGAACCACGTCTAGTAAGAGCTGTGCTCATGGTCGGGTATCACCCAACTACTGGGTATGGTGCTCGGATCCGTATTTGAGACCACCTTTTCCTCCTTTGTTCTCTTCGGCTTCCTCCTCTTCACTGCTCCCTCTATTCCCAGAGGGATGATTTACGGAGGGAAGCAGGCTACAGTGATCGTATCGGGATCCAGGGCACGACCAGCCAGCTGGAACTGGGGCAAAACAAAGGGAAATTTAGAAATTGCTTATCAACAGACGAAGCCGTCTCCGAACACTCATCCAAAACAAGATTCCTTCTTCCAGAGTGTTTTGGCTTGACGACCTTAGCGGGCGGCGGATAGATCTTGTCACCAACCTCGTAGGGTGCTCTGCGGGATGTTTTCTTGGTCCGAGCCATCCAACTAGCCACAGCCTTACTACGGACGCGTTGAGCCTGCACCGGTACCGTCGAGCTCATCGGAGCCGAAGCACAATCGTTTATATCATTATGGGTATCTTTATCTAGCGCGTCGGCGTTGCTCTCCGACGCCATATTACTAAGGTTCTGAGAGCGAAGAGGCCGAGGGTCCGACGAAGGGTCGACCCTCTCCTCCGGACCGACGGAAGTGGGTCCCTCCACTTCGTGGAAGTTATTCACGTCGATCTCCCAGCCAAGGTAGTCCTGGGCTCGAAGGGGGGTTTCCCCGGGTTTGGATCCCCCCGGACAAAGGCCCTCGTCCCCAACGGAGAGCCGAAGGGACTCCGTCGCCTCCCTCAAGCGCGCTAAGCGAGCTCCGGGGTCATCTCGACGAAGGCCCCCAGGACGGGATCCCGTTCAAAGTTGTTATGATACATATTTACAATGGGAGACGAAGATACCTGAGAATGAGACGTCACAGTGGTGGAAACTGATGAGGCCCTCGGTCTTGAGGGCCAACGATAATGGAGAGCTTCTCCCTTTAGAAATTTTCTCTCTCTAAAACTCAAAAAATGAAGGAGGGCAAATGAAGGGAATAGAGTTAGGGGCCTTGTATTTATAAGTGGCAAAGGACCCGGGGATGAGAAGTTGAGCCTGTTGGGCGAAACGTCACTTCCTTCGATGAACGTGCCCGCACAAGACCCAGAACCTGCCATGTGTCTGCCATGCTCCAAGTACCCCCTCCCAATGTGACGTTTCCAAAGAAGTGGAAGATGAAAGGGCACGCTCTTCAGACGAGCGGGGACCTTTCGTACGTTCAGGTAATTCGTATCAGGCAAGCCCCCTCCGTCAAAGCTTGGGGCCACGCCTAATACGAGGGGAAATGTTTGGTTGGTTTTGGCCTGGGCTCCGTTTCAAGGCTAGGCTTGTTCCCTACCCCATCGTCACTCTTCTGGCTTCGGATTGGGCCCCTCCTTTTTAGCCCGACCTTTCCCTGAGGAGTGTACCTCTCGGCAGGTCCAAATGACATGGACAAAGCCTTGGCCCCCTACTGTCTGATAGGCTTCGGGTGCTGACTCTCGTCCCCCCTTTAGGGGCAAGACGAGGGGTTCTCCCGACGGTTGGCCTAGAAGACCCTTCCTTTCTTTTGACGAGAGGCCTCTAGAGAGAGGTGCATCGATGAAGGGCACCTTCGGCGCTGGTAGAAGACCATCTTTGATGGAGCGGTACTTTTGGAAGGCACCAGAAGGTACGGAAGAAGGTACGTGTCCCTCACATGTCTTGATGTGGCTAGTGGGCCCTTGGCCCATTTCCTTGCTAAGCCTAGGGAAGGAATGTTCACGTGGTGCCTCCCCAGTGGACAAGTCCTAACCCTAAACATTCTTTTGGAAATGCCTATAAACAGGAGGCAAACATTTCTTTCAAGGTAAGAAAAAATCAGTTGTGAAACTGGTTCTGATTGTGATTATACACTTTCTCTCTCTAGAGTATTCAAGTCTCTCCCATTTCTTAAGGAAGATTTGAGTACCATAAAGAGCATTCAATTTGCCCCTTTGGGAAAATCCATTATTCTTGGACTCTCCTTACTGACTTGATCATCGGAGGACCAATCCACAGACCACGCCGGGGGTAGTTCACGTGCGTTCTTTTCGCAGGTACCCCTCTTCGGACGTAGCTAGTCACCCTTCTCCTCATCTCAAGCAGTCGAAGCTTTCAACCCTTTGACTGTTCGAGGGTCCACTCCTTGTACACAAAATAACCCGAAACAGATTTAAAAAATGGTTTCCTTGTTTACATAAGATAAGGTGGCATCTCCAAAAATTCAATTCGTGCCACTTTGCACATTATTAAAAAATTACAAATATACACCATACACGCACCCAATGTCGTTGGGTGTACGCGATCTCAACGCCTGCCTCCGTACGGAGAGGCGCTTTCCCCTGGCCCGAGAAAGGCGCAAGAGGGGCCGTGGCCCCTACAATGGCAACTCCGCTGCGGATTAGTTAAGAGGGAGAAACTCAAAAACGAGTTAGCAAAAAATATAATTTGATTTTTAATTCAAAATGCATCATATCATTCATGTAGTATCATGCGTACGCACAACATAAGTAACCGATGATTAAACCCAAAGGGGACGAGTTCGGTTACATGGGTGGTCCATTAAATCTTCCATGCCTATTGTAAATGACTCTCCACTCACGACCTTTTATTTCATCCATTTGATGGGGGGGAAAAAGGTAGTTTACGACGCATTTGCACTCCCTAATGTTGTAGGCACTCCGTATGTCGTGGGATCCTTATTTTCTCTAGACCTTCATTCTTAACCATAGAGAACTAGAGCCATTATGTAGGTTTAAACTTAGAAGAGCATATTGCATTTGCATGCTCGACATTTGCATTTCATTTTGCATTGCACTTGGACCAAACCGTAAACCGGGCGCTTTACGATTCACGAGTTATTCCCTTAGAAGTTTAGGTGTCTCCTTTGGGACCGTTCTTTTTCACACATTTCTAACTTAGTTCCCGGCATTAACTCTAGGGACCTAAATGTACATTGGACTTGCGGCAAACACAATCGGCTGCATAGGACATCGTCCGTCAACTCTACTTCGAAATGTCCGTAACACCTACTAACCAAAACCTTGCTGCCCTTATCCACAACCTAACCGAAAAGGTTGACCAAATTGAGACCAAGAATGTTGAATAAGTTGACCCAATCAAGGGTGAGGTCAAAAAGTTCGAAACCGTCCGGAAACATAACAAGCTGTTCAATCAATACCATGACATTGAGGGAATGACCCCGAACCTTATGTGCACCTTACCCAATAAGACCTTCCTTTCGGACCTACCCAAGTTTAAGAGCACTGACAAACCTATTACCCATCTTAGGGCTTTTACCACTACCCTGACTCTGAAGGGTATCGATAAGGAACTTTTCCCGCACATATTTTCTATGTCCTTAGATGGACCCGCCTCTAGATGGTATTATGTACTCGATACTGAACGAGTCAACACATGGGAGGACATCAGCCGAGTGTTCCTAGATCAGTGCTCATACAATACCGAGCTTCCCGTCACTATGCTAGAACTAGAGTGCACAAAACACCTCACGGGTGAGACTCTGATAATCTTCGTCACTAGATGGCGAGAGAGGGATGCTCATATGGTGAATAGGTCCTTGGAAAGAGACCAAGTGCGTACCGTGATGCGCAACTTAACGCCTGAGTTTAAGAAACATCTCATTTTCCAACCCATAAGCAATTTCCTCCAACTCACGGAGGTAGGACTCACTATAGAGGAT